>BBXU01000490.1:0-11457 GCA_001598975.1 Parachlorella kessleri | reverse complement strand
TACCTGCCACCCATGCTAATAGACGCACCAGAACAACGCTGCTAGAATTCCGTAGGGTGTATGAGCATTTTAGGTCTAGACTGGTATGAGTGTGCCAAGCCCGTTGCAACCCCATCAATGCCATTTGGCGCAGTTTAAAGTTGGGCCTTTACCGCCAGCAGTTACTCTTCTCTGCATCACACAGTGGCACAAATTTATTACACATTGTCATTATGGCCACACTCTAAACTTCTCTTGCTCCAGGTTATGCGAGCACCACCTCCGTTGCACAAGCTTATGACACAGTGTCATTGTGCCCACACTAAACTTCTCTTGCTCCAGGTCATGCGAGCACCACCTCCATCACACACGTTTATAACACAGTGTCCTCGGCCCTACACTCTCAACTTCTCTTGCTCCAGGACATTCGAGCACTACCTCCGTAGCTGTCGAACAAAAATGCGCAGGTCACAACAAGCTGAACGGCCATGCCATTGGCTACAAAATATCACAGCAGTTATGGGAAGGCGTGTTTGGGAGCTTACCTAATATCTTGCTGCTTACATTGACGGCCTCTCAGTATCAGGACTTTTTTATTATAACCGGGCCAACATTATCTCCGGTTTCTTTATTGTGCTTCACGTGGGTTCCGTCGCAGTTAGGAAAGGTCTTGGACCTGCAGAAAGGTCTGGCTCAAAGGTGTCAACTGCATCCAAAGGATCCCGCGGATAACAAACACCAGCTTTGTGACCAACGACACAATAATAGGAAGAAGGCTTATTGCTGTGCATGGAAAACGAGCACTGCCGTGGTAATTTCTCTACTAGATTCTCTATCAGTAGTACTTGCCTCCAACACCGACAATACACAGCCTGCAGAAGGGGCAGCACAGGTTAGCTCGACTCCATGCTATAGATAGGGCCACAGCTGGCTTGCCCACAGTCAAACTGGCTGCAGGGAAAAAGTACCATTCTATTCATCAACGGCAGTGCTAGCATTGCTGTTGACTGGAAGTGTTCCGGAGCCTACTACACTGCTCCCATAACTATCCATCTCCTATAGCTTTCTGCTTACCTGCTTCTCAATGTTGGATACCTCAACAATATCAACAACCTGCACAGGCGTGGCACCAAACTAATATCAGAACCTACGAAAGATTTGGGGCCCAACCTTCAGCTCACTGGCTTAGCACTGCCAGTGTGGGAGCTGCAAAGTCTGACACTACTCTTTGGCAGCTTGCCTTGTCCACGTCCTTCTTGATGTCAGGGTTTATGTGGCCGTTCGCTGAAGCCCTCACAACAGCCAAGCCACGGCCCTGCAGAGTGGAAGGGAGAGCCAGACCTGTCGTCTATAAGTGGCAAGCGACAACACAGACTGCTATCTCTTTGAAAAAGGCCAATGACTTGTCACGGCTGTTCTTGGCAGTCCTCAGATCATGCCCCGCTGGGCTAATTGACAGCTGCAGGACACAGTGCCGAGTCGCTCTTCCGCTGCCCTTGTGACCCGTCTATGCAGTCCCACATCCTCGCAGGGCTCACCTGCCTGGTGGCCACAGGCAGCCTGGGCTTCAGGCCAGCCACACGGAGAGCACAAGCCATGGTTTAAAGACTGGTTGAAACGTGGCGAACTGAGGCGAAGAACTAAACTAACGCATTTGTGGTGGGATGGCTAGATCACGCATGAGATCACCCAAGCGCAGTACCCCCTTATGTCGTGCATGAACTGCCAGCCTGGCTCAGGGAAAAGGGATACGAGAACGGCGTGGTGGCTGTTCGGTGAAGCTGGAGTTTTCTAAAGTTGAGGTTCCAGTACACGTAGCCTCGGGGTTAAGTGTTGGGTTGTAGGTGCACTACAAATATATACATATATTTAAGATCATAGATTAACGCCCGGACTAAGAAGGACAGGAAGGAGGTGCACTGATGCACTCGCCCGCGTTCTGCTTTAAGCATTTACCAGGGAACGAGTCTATGGCCAATAGCCATATCAACTGGACCCCGGCCGCAAGCACGACACCGTGACCAGCTGACACAGCCCACATGAGCAATTATGTGCGTAGGCAACAGAAGGGTAAGTAAGCAAGCAACCATGACTGCAACACGCCCCCCGCGGCGAAGGGGTTCCAAGGATTAATCTTGCAGTCAGGGTAGCTCCTCGCCATTTGTCGGGACCAAGGGTTCGTTCACGGCCTGCAGACATCGGCACTCGCATGGGCTGACCCACACCCCAGGGTGTGCAGTGTGGTCCAGGAAATCCCGGCAGGGTCGCTCCCCGGTAGATGCACATAGAACCAGGGTGAAGCGAGGCGGATCGCCTGCGTCCAAGGCCCTTGTGCGTGCATATGTCCACACGCACAGGCCCTCCAGAGGGGGCAGGGCCGGCAGGCAGGCAGGGAACCCGCAGCACGGGAGCACGCATGGCGCATGCACACAGACACACACTCCATACGCATGCTGAAGCGTCAATACTACACACCAGCACCACCAGCAGCAGGGCCACGCACCAGTTGTAGGCCCATGATAATCTGCCGGATCAGCTCCTGCCCGCCCGCACCGTGGCTCTCCTGCTGCCGCCGGCGCTGCTCCTGCTGCGCAGCGCGTGAGGGCGGGTGGAACGTCTCCAGGACTGTCTCAAAGTGGCGCAGCGAGAGGGGCTCCACAATCAGCGACTCCATGTCTGTATCGAGTGGCAGCGTGCCCTCCCGTACACCCTGCCGATTCCTGGAAGGCCAGGGAGACGTGCAGGGGTGGGGTAAGGGGATTTCCGTGAGAGGTGCAGTGAGCCAGGGCTGCCTCATCTTATCACAACCCGCGCCACCAACTCTAACATGGCTGTGCCAAATACAGCGGCTAACGTACCGTGGATCCACCCCAACCCGTAACAGGCACACCAACACCGCCTTAGCTATGCCACACAAACCACCCCAGCCCGACGCACGTGGGCCACCACCCCGAACTAACACCCCATCCCCAGCCGGGCTCCAGCCCCACCCCCCCACCTCACCTCTCCCGCTCCGCGATGGCCTCGTGCACCGGCATGGTGGCCGCCTGGCTGCACAGCTCGTTCAGGTCGCTGCCGCTGAAGCCCTCGGTACGCTCCGCAAGGTGCGCTAGGGGCTGCACGCGCAGGCCGGCACTGTTGCACATCAGCCTGCGCAGGGGCAGGGTGGAAGGAGGGTAGAGGCAGGGCCGATGGATGCTGCAATACTTGCGTCCACCCATGGGTCGTACTGCCTACCGATTGAAGAGGGGGAGGGTTGTCCGGCATGTCCACGGAAAACTTCCAAACCCTGGTAGGATCGACGAGGGTGGGGCATCAACAGACAGGCCGGGGTGGGGGAGACCAACGCAACATGCAGTACACAAGCAGCCAGGCGAAACCCCAACTACCCCACATGCAGCCGAGAGCCACCACCAGCCAAACGCCAACAATGGCGCCACCACAGCTGCACACCACCCTGCTACCACACAACCACGGGCCGGTGGATGCCTGGCCACTCCGCTCATCCCTAGCATTGCTCCACCCACCTGTCAGCCAGGAGGTCGGCATCAATGCCCTGCACCTGCCGCCCCTCCATCTCGACCTGGTGCCGCATCAGCGTCAGCTGCAGGATGCTGCGCCGCTGATCCTGCTCAGGCAGCTTGATCTGCGCAGCAGGAAGGGGCCCAGGCAGGCAATGGAGCAGCACCAGTGGAGGTCCTCCTAGCATGGGAGTTCTGCTCGTCCATCAGGACCCAGGCAGCACAGCGGGCCGTTGCCTTATACAACTGCTGCTGCTGCGGTACAGAAGCGATCCGCACCAGGGCCTCCTGCAGCTGCTGCTGCCCCAGAGTGCACCCGCAAGGAGAAGGCATGCTCAAAACATGCCAGATACCAGCAGTACTGCCAGCCACAGCCGACCAACCTCCAGCGCAGGCCAATAAGGACAAACCCACCCACAGGCATATACCCACCCACCCATGCCCAGACTGTGCTTGCTCACCCACCCACCCACCCACCCACGCAACTAACCTCGTACTGAAGCGAGAAACGCCGCATCACCGCATCGTCCAGCGAGTCCTTCTTGTTGGTGGCCCCCAGCACCACAATCTGATTGGAGGCTGTCTCAAACCCCTCCCACAGCTGCGGGCAGCACGCGGGGCGGCGCAAGAGCTTGAGCATGCACCCAGGTGACCTCTTGCCTCCAGTCCTACTGAGCCATGATCGACACCCCTGCTGCCCCCGTAGCCGGATGCCTGGGTGCGGGGTGGCAAACTGACATAGCAGGCCCCGCCAAGCAGCTTGCGGCTGGCAAGGCTCCAAATACATAGGGCAACAGCATCCCTACCAGATGAAGACTGGCGGCCCATCCCAAGCACACAGTCGATGCCACAGCGTGCCCCTGCTGGGCGGCCGGCACACAAGGGCAGTGCTGCATGCCCGGGGGAGGAAGGCCTTGCCTGCATGAACTCTGTCTTCATGGCGGTGGTTGCCTCGTGCTCCATGGACCTCCGGGTCCCCAGCAGAGCATCCACCTCATCTGCGGCACAGTGGTTGCAACCCCAGCGGCCAGTTCTCGCCAGGAGCACAGCTGGCACTGATCCACACTAGGCTGGGTAGGCAGGCAAGGACCGCACACCGAGGTTGCCGGCATGCATCACAGCAGGTGGACAATCAACCGCCCATCACACCAAGTGTCTCCCCCACCTGGCCCCCGCCTCCCTCACCCCCCGGAGATGAGCTAACCCAAACAGCCCCCCCCCCCCACCCACCCACCTATGAAGACTATGCACGGCTGCAGCTTGTAGGCCAGCGACCAGACAGCCGCGATGAGCTTGTTGGTGTCGCCGTACCACTTGCTGAGGAGGGTGGAGGCCTTGAGGTTGATGAAGCACGCGCCGCACTCCCTGGCCAGCGCCTGGACACGCAAACAAGCACTGGGTGGGAGCGAGAACAGCAACACCAAGCGGCTGCGGGGTGGGCAGGGTCGTGCAGGAGCTGTCACCGCAGGAGGGTGGCAGCGGAGGGAATCCCAGGTGAGGTGCAGCAGCTAGCCTCAGGTTGGATGAGGCAGCTGCAGGCGCGGCACCCGCAGCACAAGCAGTCACAATTGGAAGGCGCCTCTGTGGGAGTCTACACTGGGGACTGCCGCATATTGGAGACTGTCCCAAGGTAATAGATCACCCGCGGGCATGCAGGAGCCGCGCGGATGTTGCAACAAGTGGGTTACTCTGGCACCACGGGGGTCGCGGACCCTGCTACTGACTGACAGGGCCCGCATGTAACCCATGCTGCAGCTCATTTCGTTTCTTGCTATAGAATGGTTCAAGGTGCACTAGTCATCTGCACTCCTCCCTCCTTTCCCCCAAAAAACCCACTTTGGCCAGCATGGTTTTGCCGGTGCCTGGAGGTCCGTACAACAGCACGCCACGCTTCTGGCGCAGCAGGGTCGTCCTGAACAGCGTCGGCTCCATCATAGGGGTGATAATATTGCGCCTCTGCAAAGCGTGGCAGAACCACAGGTTTGTGGCTGATGTTTCTCACTGAGGCCTTCAGTGCTCCCCTCCCTGTGGGGTGAGCGATGGACACAGAACAACCAAAAGCGGGCCAGGCGGTGGGCCAGAGCCACCGACTACCACTGACTAACCCCGCACAAGGTTCAGACAACTCCTCCCACAAGCAACCCAGATACTCCAACTGAACTCGCCGGCATAGCCCTCAGCGACAACATATGCTAGCTGCCCACATGGTACATGCCCAAAACGCATAGTTTGTATGCTAGGCGGAGGGGCTCGGTGCATGTGGTAAGTGCTCAGGAACGGCATGTCAGACTGGCGGTGCACCACGCAAGCCCCTACTCACCAGGTCTTCAATAATGTGGTCAAGGCCCCCAATGTCCGCCAACTGCACGCTTATCGTCCTAGGGTTCACTACCTCATTTGCTATAATCTGCAAAGGTCAACAACCTCCCAGTTGCATGCACTGTTTCTTAGAATCCACTATTGGGTGCACCAGGCTGCTACCAGATGCTTAAGGCATAATACTGCACGGCCGCTGCCCGCAGTGTGCAGTTTGCCAGCTAGCCTTACTCACGTCCTCATAGTTGCCATCAGTCTGTATCGGCCTGCCCAACCTCTTCTCAATTTCCTTTTTGCGCAGCTGCGCCTGCACAAAACAAGACCCGTGTGTCCTACAGTTGCTCACGAGCTGGCAAGGCGGGGTACCCTGCATCTGACACAAGCAGCTCACTGTACCACTGCACGCAGACTCACTCTCGCTTTGTTGGCTTTGTTGGGGTCTAGCTGCTTGAGAGCCCAGCGCAGTATTAGCCAGGACCCAAGCATGCTGATTCCCAGGTAGGCCACCTGCACGTATCCACAGTTGGACATCTGTAAGAGCTATGCTGCCTTCAGGGGAACCTCTGGTATCTCCTCAAGCCGTCGTACTCACCTCCACCAGTATCTGTGTGCGTTTGCTAGCATTTGAAGCCGATGCTTGAGGAGCCATGGTTGCGAAGCACTTTCACAGTGGAACTTTCCAGGCTCGGGCTCTGCAGGTTGTCTGCAATCAATGCAACCTTGGAGCGGTGCACAGTGGTGTAAGAAGACCGTTCAGAGCTTCTGATTGGAGTTTCTCAACCTTGTTGATCAGATCGAGGACAATACCTGAACAACGGAGCAACGCTTCACACATAGGGGGCCATTGAGGGCACAAAATTTCCAACATTTTGGAAAATTACCCAACCCTTGGACTGGCTCACTGCCACCTCGCTCCGACAGGGGAGGATGGCTGTGAAATGTTGGACGCAAGGTATGCTCTGAGGAAAAAAGATGAGATGCACGTGACAGCAAGGGTTTTGCAGCAATGCCGTCCTGACACATGGTGGCCAAGCAAGAATGAAAGAATCAAGCTACGCTAGGTATTACGTAGTACGCATGGCAGAGGGGTTGCAGACTTGATGGTTGCATATGCTGTGCCAGCGGGAGGGTGGAAGGTTTGAATTGTCAGTGCTGGATGCAGAGCAGCAGATGCCGCAAGCGGCGAATAAGACAGCACCCTAGTGGGCACCAGCAGCTTTGCTACCCAAAACCCTGTGGGGCTATCCGAAGGAACTCAGAGGACTAGCAACAGCGGCAGTATGGTGACAATGCTTGGATCTCTCTATTACAGAGGGACGAGGGGGGACGTCAGTGCGCAACAAAGATAACAAACAGCAGTACACAGTAGTAGGGGGTAGACACTCAGGCAAACCACACCCGAGCTTCAACAGGTAGCCCACTCCAACAGGGTTGAAAATGCAATGGGATTTCAGGACCGAAGGTCACAAGTGACCAAAGGCATTGGCACCCAAGACCCGGACACATCGGCTTGGCAGAAGCGCTGGCAGCACAGGCGCTGTACACATATATATCTCCCAGAAGAGCAACGACAGTCCCTCGCACCACGCATAGTACCTGCTTCTACGTGCTCATCATAACATCCCACAGCGATACAAAGACAACAGTGGCAGTTACAAAAACAGCCACCCACAAGGAACACACAACAATCGTTTTACCTGCGCCATCAGTTGAAAACTTCGCTGGCTTGCGGGCACCGCCCGCCTCATGCCATGTGTTGCTCTTCGACCGCCACCACCCACCACTCAGCGCGGCGAGGGCTGCTGCGCCTCCACTCAACGATATAATGCCCGGGGCCAGGCAAAAATCAAATGGCACATCCGAGGCCCCTCGCAAGAAAGTGCGAGTTCAAGCATGAAAGTCGTTCAACAGGCAGCCCGCTAGCTGGCAGCCCACGTATGCATAAAGGAAATGCCTTGATTCCTGGAATCCATTTTTGGTAAACTCAGTGCACGCCCAGCACCTCGTACACCTTGGACTTCAGCTGGTCACACACAGCCTGCAAAGGTGAACAGCAAGTGGAAAAGCAGTCAGACCCCAGCTGCTGCTCAGCAAGCTCATACATGTGACCTGCCTTGCGAGCGCACACCCAGCTAGTTTCTATGGACACACATCAGGCAGGTTGGACATGCAGCGCCAAGCCTTGGCAGGCAGACCTCCACAAAGAACAGTAACACCGCTTGTGGGAAGGTACTATAGACAAGAATAGACATACCTTGGCATCACCCAGCAACATCTGGGTGTTGGGCTTGTAGAACACCTGCAGAGGCAGCTCTCACCACATCGCGTCTCTCTAAAATATGACACCGTGCCCAGCAGTACCCCACAGACTGCATTCATCATGGCATGGAGCGCATGCACAGCCAGCGAACAATGACTCGCAGCTGAGCTACAGTCGAGGCTCCCTCATCGCTCTGCCAATCGCGACATGTTGTGGAGAGGTGCCCATGCATGAGGCCTGACCGCTAATTTATATAATGAGACCAGTGCACGGGATCAATAGAAGCAAGTAAAAAAAAGTGCAGGGCCACTGCCCGGCTCCCGGCTGGGAGACTCACCGGGTTGTCTGCGCCCGCGTAGCCGGTGCCCATGGTGCGCTTCATGACGATCACCTGCTTGGCCTTCCACACCTCCAGCACAGGCATGCCTGCAGCCCAACGCTTGAGGCACAAGCTTCAGCTAGCAGAGCAGCCAGCCACGCCCACAGACCCGCAGACGAACAAATAGCCGTTCATTGTGTGGGGCACGTCTCCCCCAGGGTCGGCGCCAACGACGAGGCGGCCTGCCTGCTGTGGTGCTGACTAATCCCAGAGCATACACTGCACAGTAACGACTTTGCTGCAAAGCTTCTTCTGCAAGGCAACGGAACGCTTTGGCCCCAAGTGGACGAACCGCTGCGCAGCAAGTTGATGCAGTAGCTGCTCTTTGCCAGGGTACCTCTTGGATACGGAAGCACCACCACCCTGGTCTCCTACCCACCAGCAATGACCGAGTTGGGGTCCTCGAGGGCCGCAGAGTTGACGGTGTCGTTGGCACCGATCACCAGCGCCACGTCCGTCCCCTCAAAGTCTGCACATAGCATATGCAGGAGTAGATGCGTCTGCATTCAGACAGCCCACAGTATCAGATGACATGACTACGTATACGGGCCGGGAAAATTTAAAAATGCATGTGCCTGCTGTGCTGGAGTGCTCAGCTTACCAGTGTGCTCGCCAGCGTACTTGCATGCGGCGCGCCGCAGCCCCACCACTCACCCGAGTTGATTTCGTCCATCTCCAGCACGATGTCGTAGGGCACGCCCGCCTCCGCCAGCAGCACGTTCAGCTGGCCGGGCATGCGGCCCGCCACGGGGTGGATGCCAAACCTGCACGGTGGAGGCACGCCGTTGCACACGGAAAATGGAAGAGATGGAAATTGTTCCTGAGATTCGAGGTGACGCTGGTACCCAGAGTCTCCCCGGCCGGTCGGCCGCTCAGGTTTTGGCAGTCAAGGGCCTAGCCTGACGGGCAGGGGCACAATAAAGCATGCATGCAATGCGAGTCTGTGGATACTGCTAGCTGCACAGGCTGCATATCACCTAGGTGGGTTAGCATGGCTTCAGTCCAACATGTTTAACACCTTGCCTACCCTTCACTCAGCAAGCAGCCGCCCCACCCTGCACGCACCCACGGCCGCTTCCTCCCAAACCCACCTCCCCCGCGCCCCCCTGCACCCACACGCTGTGGCATGCACAGGGGGCCTGACCGCACCGCAGCCCACCTGACGTTGATCCCCTTGGCGCGCAGCGACTTGACCAGGTCGGCAATGGCGTACTGTGCATTGGCCACCGCCAGGCCGTAGCCGGGCACGATGACCACCTCCCTGGCGGTGGTCAGCGCGTCGACCGCGCCCGCCACGTCAGTCTCCTGGTGCACCAGCTTCTCGCCGGTGCTGGCGGAGGCCACGGGGGCGGTGGTGCCGTACCCGCCCAGGATCACGTTGGCCAGGGAGCGGTTCATGGCCTGCAGGGCGGGGCGGGAGGGAGGAGGGGAAGAGGGTGAGACAGCGCGAGTGCGCAGGCCTGCTTAGGGGTTGCGCCCTGTCGGCAGTCGTCCCAGGCTTATTAACAACAACTGCCCTGCTTTCGCACCGACAACTTGTAGGCTGGACCACCCTCCTGGCATGGAACCAACCACCAAACCTGCACAAACAAGGCAGCTGCGCCAACAACAATAAAAGAGCTTAGTAGAGCACGCAGGCAGGGCGGAGCAACTCACATGGCACATGATGTAGGAGAGGATGGCACCAGAGCTGCCGATGAGCGCGCCCACACACGTCAGCAGGTCGTTGTTGAGCATGAAGCCCTCAGCAGCCAGGGCATAGCCGCTGCAGCAGGGTGGTAGAAAGGCAGGAGTCTGTTGGTGGGTCTGATCATGGCTTGGAAAGTGTCAGGCGACTCTGCCTTAGTTCGGGGGTCGAAAGCATGTCACAGTTGCAGCGCAGCTGGCTTGTATACAAACAGCAGCCAAGGCGCCGCAAGCGGCCCTTGCCACCGGCTAACAAGCGCGCCACACCCAGGCTCCTGCTGACCCAGAGCCGCAGCTCACCCCTTCAGCTCTCGCTCTCCCAACCCACCTGTAGCTGTTGAGCAGGGTGATGACCACAGGCATATCAGCGCCGCCGATGGATGCGGTCATGTGGGCCCCCAGGATGCCAGCCATCCCAGTGGTGGCAGCTGCAGGCAGGCAGGCAGCCGTCAAAGGGGTTGGCAGCGAGACACGCGTGCTACTCACCCAGCTGGATAGGCTGCCTGGGACGCGCGACGGGCATGCTGCTGAAGCCATCGCTGCTCCAAGCCATTGCTGGCACTTGCCAGAGGCAGAGCCAAAAGCAAGCCGTGCGGAGGCAGACACCACCCTGCCCAGCGACAGACATGAGGCCAGCTGCTGCTGCCCCACCGGCCAGCAGGTGAAGGAGTACCTCCCTGCCGAACACCCTCCCAGCTCCTCATGGGGGCCCTAGAAGGAAGACCCACACCACCCAGCCATGCCAGGTGGCGCAGCAGGCAGAGACCCTGGGTCCGCAGTGTGCGCTGCCCTGACACCACCAGCTCACCCAAGGCAGCCACCCCAGTGGCGGGGTCGCCGGTGGTGAGGAAAGCGGCCCCCGCCGCCAGGTTGCCGGCCGCCAGTGCCAGGTTGATTGCGTTCTTGCCGGGCAGGGCCAGCGGCTTGGAGTCCAGCAGGCCGTGCAGCTTGCCAAAGGCGACCGCGGAGCTGCAGCAGGGCGCGAGCAGGTCCAGGGGTTATCAGCGGGCGTGGCGTGGCGTGGGGGGTGCTATGTGTGCTTCAGCGAGCCAAGGGGTGCAGGCTGGAAGGCAGACTACCGGGGGGCGGGACCCCAGAAGGGGGTAAAGGACCAGCACATCAAGACTGCAGGGCTGATGGCCCGACAGCAGGCTGAGCCAGGTTGCTCACAGGCTGCAGCGATTCCTGCTGGGCAGAGGCGCCAGGCCGCCCCGCAGCACAACGTGGTTGGCTGCGCATGCCTCACTCTGCGCGGCCCCCCTTCCTCCCCTCCTGACACACTCCACACCACCTCGTGCAATACTGGCAGCCGACAC
>BBXU01000488.1:0-14637 GCA_001598975.1 Parachlorella kessleri | reverse complement strand
AAGGGGAGACAAGCTACAAGCACACTGACAGTAAGCCAACCGTAACACAACTGTGTACTTGTTTTGGTAACTGTGTTTCGAGGGACTGACAGGGTGGGTGCAGTGAGACTGATGAATGATGGACATGCCCACTATCGTTACTGTAACCTCCTTCCGCACAGGCAGAACACCACTAGCTCCTCCTGTCCTTTCTCACCGGTAGGTCACACTTCGACACCTCACGAGCTGTGCCTGAATTTGTGTGAGGGCTATAATGCCAGTGCTACAGTGTTGGCAAGGCCGGCTTGGACTCCCTGACTTGAAGGAACCAAACACACCAAGGTTGTCAGACCTTGCCAAGGGCATCTTGGGCTTGGGCACGCAGTTCGGTGCTACCTTGCCTTCAGGCTCGAGACAGCCGCTATGTGCCGATAAGCATGGGACTGCAAAGAGTTTGGCAGGCTACCAGTGTTCCCCAAAGGGCGCAAACTGGACTACAGGCGTACACAGGCAGCATCGCGTTGTGGGCACGCAACATTGCTTCAGGGCCTGGCCCAGAAAAAGCTGGGGTCTACCAGCGCACAACTGAACCAGTTCTATCTTGGGTCGCTCTACTGGTCGAGCCCAGCAAGACACCAGGAGGCGATGTTGTTCCTCTTCTGCGGAGAGTGTGGCTGCCTGAAGCGCCAGCAGGAAGCCCCAATAATGCGCTTCCGGCGTGAAACACGAAACAGTGCACGCAAGCTGTTCTTAGTACCTAAGGAGCTCTGGTGCACCAGGCCAGCATGCCGTCACCCATGGCGGCCTTGCAAGGGAAGAGAACACAAGGCTACCAGCGTCTTGCACTGGCTGGAAGGATTCCCAACCTGAACTTGCTCCAATGCTGGCAGCATGGGGAGGGCTGCCTCGATGACACACAGGATTTGTGCGGCCATTAAAACGCGGGAACAACAATTGGCACGTTTGGACACTCTGCCCTCCAAGCTGCTATCTCCTCTCTTGCCAAATCTGTTTAACCCACCGGTACAGTCCTCGAGACGCGCTCTGACCAGCCCGCATTCCGTTCCCCAACTGTCGCTTGGTGCCTGTTTGTGGCCTAATCGAGCTTAGCTGCGTCCTTGAACCTTGGCAGGACTTCCTGGCCACCGCAGTATAGCCGGCAGCTTCGGGGACCAGAGCGGTAGAGGAGAGCAGCGGCAGGAAAAATGTCTAAGCGGGCGCAGGACTATGATCACCTTGTCAAGCTGCTTTTGATCGGGGATAGCGGTGGGTGTGAGCAGCGTCCTGGCCAGGGTGGTCCTGCCGCTGGTGTTTTCCTGTTCCCTGCTGGACGGTGGCTCACCAACGCTGCCTAACTGCAGGGGTAGGCAAGAGTTGCTTACTTATGAGGTTTGCAGAGGACACTTTTACCAGCAGCTTCATCACAACTATCGGGTGAGGACTGCACAGCACCGGAGGCTAGGCGTAGGAGTCGCTATGCTTAGGCTTGGAACTTACGTCAATCCTTTGCCTGCGGAACAGGATCGACTTTAAGCTAAGGAAGATTCTCATAGACGGCAAGTGGGTCAAGCTACAAATATGGGACACAGCGGGGCAGGAACGCTTCAGGACCATCACGAGTGGTGAGCTTGTAGGTCTGGTTATTGAGCCAAGCTTACATTCTACTTGCTTCTGTCGTGTATGGCGTCGCGGTGGCCGGTCAGCAGAGCAGCATTAATTGATTGCACGATTTTACGTCTTGTGGTGGTCAGCAACTAATCAACTTGCACTGGTGCGTGTTGCAGCATACTACCGCGGAGCTATGGGTATACTGCTAGTCTATGATGTCACTGATGAGGCCTCTTTCTCCAATATCCGCAATTGGATGAAGAATATTGAGCAGCATGCCTCGGACAATGTGGTGAAAGTGCTGGTGGGCAACAAGTGTGACATGGATGAGAGCAAGCGGGCAGTGCCATACAGCAGAGGGCAGGTGAGCTTGAGAGATGAGGAATACTTTTCAAAACAGGGTCAAACCAGGTAGTATGTACTACGGCGCTTGTAGCGCGAGGTTGAGGTTCCATGAAGGGGCGCTGATCATCAATCACAGCAGCCTACGTTTGTGCAGTCTTGCAACAAGGTTCCTGCGCACTTGGCTGGACAGCAGGGTAATTGGGGCGAGGGCCATGATTCGGTCATGAATGACCCACAGTGCAGCCAATGAGTTATGTGGGTCTGTCCTTGCAACCAGTGCTCTTGCTGACAACTAGAGCTCAAGTTCACGCGCTGGAAAGCACTAGCTGGGGCAAAAGCTATCCTCGTATGAACTTATTCCTTACCTGGGCTCCCTGCATGTTGTAGGCGCTGGCGGACGAGTTCAAGCTGCAGTTCTTTGAAACGAGCGCAAAGAACAATGTTAATGTGGATGAGGTCTTTCAGTCTATAGCACGAGACATCATCACGCGGCTGCGGGACTCTGGCGATTCTAGCCACAGCGGCAGCCAGGCGCAGACGCTGAAAGTGGGTGGCAGCGCTGCGCAGCGGAAGCAGAAATCAGGATGCTGCTGATGCGACGCAGTCTTGTGGGGTGGAGAGTACAGACATTTCATGCCTTGGTTGTATCTCAATGCACCCTTTGTGATTGGGTGCGTAACTGGGGTGTGCTTCGGGCCATGTACCATTTGACACTGTGTACCTTGGAGCTATCGCCCAAGCCTTTTCGCAGGCTGTAGAATGTCAGTGCATCTGTGCATAAGGCTTTTGTGAAGGCTTGGTCTGCCTGGGCGTGAGAGATAATGGTTTAAAAATTGCAAGCTGGCGTGCTGAAGGAGGATGCACAGCTCACAGCTGTGTGATGCTAGTAGCCACTTTGCAGTTAGCGGGATGGCCTGTAATGAGGCAAGATGGTACGCTCAGTGATTCAATTACGGCTCTTTCCCCCAATTACGGCTCTTTCCCTGGCTGTGTAGCAGCTGCACAATGGCACCGCGCAATGGTGGCTTGATGCCACACGCTTTGCAGGGATACTGCATGCTGTAACCCCTCAAGTGTGCACAGGGCCGAACAAGGGCAAAGCTACCTGAGCCGTCAGGCCAGTTTTTGGTCTCATCAGCAACCTGCTTCGCTTGGCCAACGCCCTAGGCAAGCTTCCTCAGAGCACCACCAAACACCATGTTTTCCAGCTGCCTGCTCTCATGTGCATTAAGACCCCCGCTCACTTCGACCCCAGCTGCGTGCATTGCGCCAGCGAGCACTCTGCTGCTGTGTGCCTGCGGCCTGCCCATCCGCCGGTCGCCACCCCCTGCTGCTGCTGCTATTATGTTGGGAGCTGCCAACACCCACTCCACGGCGCCCACCCGCTAGCTCTGACCGCCCAGCAGGCCCAGTTGAAGGGCCATGCTGCTGCTCTCGCTGCCATGGCTCCCGATGCCTGCGATTGTTGTAAACAGGCCGAGGCACTCCCCGGCTGCTTCCTGCGCAGAGCAAGGTAGGCACTCGTAATCCGGCCATTCCTTGGGGAGGCATCTTCGTTCCGACTGGATACCGGGCCGCTGTCGGACGTCTCATTGGGCTGGCTACCTGATAGCTATCCGACTGGGAGTGTTCATCAATTCATGACCACAGCACATGCCAGTGCACCTTTCCAACAACCACGCTGCCGAGGACCTACCTGCTTTCTGCGATGAAACCGATGCAGGCTCCTGTGCCGCACTAATGATGCTGGGCATCAAACAGACAGCTGCTGCTGCGAGACCTGCAGCACGTCCCAATCAGCATTGGTTCATTCACAGCTGGAACCAAACCCCATGAGCCGAGAAGTTTGCAGCAGCGCGCAGCAGGCTGCAGTGCATATGTGCGAGAACAGAGCAATCTCTATATCCCTGGGCCCTGGGGAACTCGTTCCATTTTGCACCAAGGAACCTAAGTTACAGTACCCACCTGGGCTTTCCAGCTCTGCAGTGACAGGGTCCACCAAGCTGAGGGCATACAGCATCCTTGCCACATCCTGGAAGTCTGCCGGCCCACCATCGGCTGCTGGCAAGTCCTGGCCTCGCAAAATTGAGGCTTCTAATCGCTTGTAGGCATTCACGGACTTGCGGTCCTGCAATATCAATCTGAGGAGGGGCACTGAATGGCGATGGCAAGGAGACAAGTCCAGCCTTACCCAAGAGTGATTCATCACATACCCTCACTGGTGCTAGAAGAGTGGGAAAGCTTGCCACGCAAGCTTGACTTGTTGACGTAGCAGTCAGGCACTGACCTCCTGAGGAAACCCGCAGCTGACAAGCGCACGCAGGTCTTCCTCCGGCAGGCTACAACGGAGGTCGGCGCGCTGCCTTGCAAAACTGAGGACAGCCCTTTTGACCGCGCCTGCACCAAGGCAAGGGACCGTTGGTGGCAAAAATGTAAAGCCCCAACTCCGCACAGCGAGCAAGAGAGAGTGGGCGGTGTAAGTTGCCAGCCAGCCTGCCCACCTTTGTTGCTATCAAGTTGGCTTGGAAGGACCTGTGGGTCTGCTGCAAAATGCCCAGCTGCATGTAGCTGTCCCAAGAAGGAGCTCCACTGCAACCTCCACTGTGTGTAGACGCCGCCTCCCTGTCCGCCCTGCGTGCTTGACGCCTCACGAGTGTCTCCACCAGGGGAGCTGGCTGTTTGTGAGGCAACTGGTGGGACGGACAGGCCTCGATAACACGCAACCTGTTGCCTTCTAAACACTAATGCTACGTTGCGGCCGAAAAAGCAAGTACGGCACTGATATAAACGCAAGCGGCACAGGGACGATAAGAGCATGACAGTCGCCATGACAAGTGAAAACCTCGCTTCGCGTCCCCTATTGCTAATCTGTGTCAGAAACTTGCAATAAATGCATGCCTCCTCGATAGTGGCCACAGATAGGCAAGCTGGGCTAGCAGGCGCAGCATTGGGCTCCAAAGCAGTTTTGCAAAACGATGCAACCAGGCCACACCTCACCCCCATTGTATTTGCACTGCAATGTAACACCGTGTGCTGGGTCTGATAATTTAGTCTCCACTGGGTTGGTCGTGAAGCTCGACGGCATGGCACTAGAAGTGCCACTGCAAGTTCTTCTGCTATGCACAAACGACCAAGAGGTGACCAGGTGTAGACTCCTTTTGCTGACTCAGTTGCTGCAGCTGCAGTGGATCTGCTGAGGCTTCCACTTGCATTTTAGCTTGCAGGCTGCCTGCTTCACTAACCTGGCAGCCTTGGGCCGCACACTGCAGCAGCTGCTAGCCGCCACGGTGAGCAGGTTGGTGAGATCACTAAACGTCACATTGCTGGGGCGGCATGATCTACCACACCCGCCGGCATAGTCTATCACATTGCTGGCACGGTCTTTCACAAAGGTGCCATCAGATGCCCAACTGGGTTAAAATAAGTGGCTGCTCTTCGTGCTATCTCTGTGCAGGAACATACTAGTGGCCTCCTGTCTTTGGGGAATGCAGCTAACATCATTCCACAGCAGCTGCATGAGTGCCTGCAAGCACTTCACTCTGCTTCCCTGGCGCTGCGGTCGCTGGGCCAATATAATGAGGCAGCAGCGCGGGGGCTGCAGGAACATGCCGACTGCCAAGAACTGGTGAGCATCATGCAAAAGCTCCTGGGGCTTGTCTGGTGTCAACGATGAGTTTCTGGTGATGATTTTGCTTGTGGGCTCTGAGTCTTTCAAACGGTGGGACTAGGACACCTGCCAACACAAAGGAGGGCAGCAACTTGGCACCCACTGGCCTGACCTGCAGGCACTTGAGCGGCAGCTTCTTTCACAGCTACAGCTGGAGCTTTCCCGCCGAGCTTCTTCCATCTGTTCTCAGCCATGCAGCTTTTCCTTTCAGCCTTTTAGCCAATTTGTGAATCAACACAGGTGTGCTGCGGCTGCCAGGCTTCTGGAAGTGCATGCCGGTAGGGAAGCCACTCTGGCCTGGCGCACCGCAGTCCTGCAGGAGCAGCCGCCCCTGCGGACGTTGCAACCCAGCCACCATACCGAGGAACTGCAGCCAATAAGGGTGCCGCCAGAAGCAGCCCGCACTCATGTGTGGCAGCATGGAGCGTCACTACCACCATTGCCAATAGCGGCATGCACGGCTGAGCAGCAGCTGACCCTGCGCCTGGCAGCAACACTGCGGCAGCCTTTCCCAGCCAGCGCTGTGGGCTGCATCACAGCCGGCACGGTCGTTAGGCAGACGCACCAGCCGGTGCGCACGGTAGAACAGCTGCGTCCAGGCTTCATGCAGCTGGCAGCGGCACTGCAGCACTCGGTAGGAACCAGGCACTTGCCACCGGAAGGAGGAGCTGTGCAGCGGGAGCACTGTGTGCAGAGGGAGCAGCAGCCCTGGCCTAGCTGGGCTCCCCACTTCCAGCCAGTGTGGCGGCCACAGACCCCGCCCTGCGGCCGCCCTGCCTTTGAGCTCTTGCCTCTCCCACAGCAGCATGGGCTCCTGCCTGCCGCACTCAAGCCTGCAGCTCCCTGCTTCCCAGGTCAACAAACATTGCCAGCCCTGCAGCTGAATGCGCCCTGTGAGCTGCTCACACCTGAGCTTGGCAGGCAAGCGGTGCCTGTGCCGGGCCCAGGGGCTCCGCTGCCCAGCTGCTCTGCCCCGGTTGTGGAACAGCACCTCGTGGTTACGCCAGGCAGACCGGTGATGACAAGAGAAGCGTATGAGGGCACTGCACAGCAGGGGACCAGCAGGCCCATGCAAGCTGGACCGCCACCAGTGGAAATGCCAACTGCTGGCCTGCCAGAGCAGCAACGGGGTCAGCCCGAGTGCACAAATACCCGCACAAAGCACCATCACCCGCAGCAACCAGACCAGCAGCAACAACCCACGATGCCTTTGCATGGGAGAGGGGAGCAGGCTGGGGCCACTGCTGCAGGCGCAGCTGCGGTGGTCCCCTTCGCTGGCGCTGCCACAGCAGCAGGAGGAAGCCTGCCTCAGGAAGGGCACATTCAGTCCCCAACCACAGCTCACTTGCTGCGGTCGGCCCTCAGGTGAGAATCCCGTGAAGGGGGCCCTGATTGGACCATCAGCGTGCGTTACGTCCCCACCCACGTCACCAGTGCGTTGCCCACAGCACGGTCCATGCAAAGCACACACCCTGACAAATAAGCAGAGATGGGGATCATGCCATCCAGCAAAGTGGCCAGAACGCCTTCTCACATTCATGCTCCCTCGCTGTCCTTGTGGATGTTCCTGCAGGGGGGATGCCGCGCCGAGCAGCAGCACCGAGGGCTCGGACCCACGGCAGCGGCCTGCGCCAGCAGCGGTGCCCGCGTCACCCCAGGAAACCATTGCCGGTGGGCTGGCAGCGATGTTCCCTAGCCAGTTGGCACCGCCACCCGCCAGTTCCCCTGCTGGCCAAGCCCTAGCAACTGCGCTGCTTTCAAGCCAAGCCAAGCTGGCTTTGCCTGCAGCTCCAGCAGCGCCTGGGCCAATGCCACGTTCTGCAGCCTGTGCGGCTCAGCTGGCAGACCAGCATTGGCCTCCTTGGGAGCAGCGGCAACCACAGCAGGAGCAAGCTCCAGGAGAAGCAGGTCCGGGGGATGGCGGCGGTGCGACCTCTCAGCTCCCCTCAGGGCAGCTTACGCTGCGGCCGCCAAGTAGGGCGGTAGGAGCGAGCGCTGCTGCACAGCAGCCGGGTCCCTTGGCACACCAGGAGGACGACAGCTTCAAATTTCCCACCCTTTCTGCCCTCCTCTCTGGGCATGTGGACTCGGAGGCGCAGCTTGCATGGGGCACACCTGACAGCAGGGGTGAGGAGGCCGCCTCTCTGGTGGCAGGCAGGGGGGCCAAAGGAGAGGCGGGTCCGCAGCAGGCCGACCCCTTGGCGGCGCCTCCCCAGGCCTTGCTAGGCAGGGACGAGGGCGAGGCCCAGCTGGCTGGCTCACAGCAACAGCTGCTGGCTGGTAGCCCCGCTCACGTCCATGCCGATCCTGGGCCAGACAGCCTGGCTGCAGGGACCCACCCCTGCAAAGCTGGCCTGCTGCAGCTGGACCCGAGCAGTGCTGCTGGGGCTGTGGGGCGCCCCAGCCGGCCAGAGGAGGATAACAAGGAGAACCACGACTCCAGCCAGAGCCAGCCTGAGGAGGCTGGTCTGCTGCTGCCCCAGCAGGCCCAGCATGCACCAGCAGGTAGCCCCCATGGTGGCGACACCCAGGAGGCGGCGGCTGCTGCATGTGCCGGTGCAGCGGCAGGGGGTGAGCAGCCACTTGGGCCGGGGCCGGCGGCAGCAGGGAAGCAGCCGGCACACACCGGCGGCGGCACCATGGTAGTGAGCCCGTCCGGCCTTGCCCATGCTGCCGGCGGCATTAAGGCCCCGCCAGGCCACCCGGCAGTGCAGGGTGGTCATTATCACGGTGATCGGCCACCGCTGCTGCAGCAGCAGCCTTGCGAGGAGCACCCCTGTACAGCTGCACTGCCTTTGCCAGCGCTGCCTGGGGAGGAAGGGGCAAGGGTGGCCCTGGGGTCCCCGGGGGCCCCGGCAGATCCTGGCGCACAGCCAGCAACCCAGCCCATGACGGCATGTTCCCAGGACGCGAAACGTCAAGGCCTTGCTGCTGGTGGGTGGTAGACTTTCCTCGCCCAGTGCACAGTCCTTGTCGGCATGATCATGGTGCAGTCACATGCTGCATAGTGTGTCGACTGCGCCATACTGTACCTGTTCTGGCGGACAATCTTTTCACAGCAGTCTTGTTTCAGCCAGGCTTTAACACACTGGTGGTGTCTACCCTTTGGAGGTCTGGCGTACGTGTGGCCTTTGACCTATGCAGGCAGAACTGTGTTGCCCCTGTCTGCACCTGAGATGCAGGTGCCACAACCCCGCTAGCCCCAGTTGCCCCCATGCTTGGCAGCCAGCGCGACTCCAACTCACCGCACGCCAGGACCAAAGCCGCTCTCCAGGGCGCCTGCCTGGATGGAGCTGGCATTGCTCATGCGGCCGCTGAGCAGGGCCGGCTGCTGGTCCAGGTGGCGCCCCTGGCGGCAGCTGCCGCGACGGGGGCTCTGCCAGCGGCGCCGCTTGTCCTGCAACACCTCTCGCCGGGCTCAGCAGCTGCCCCCCGCAAGCGGCCCCTGTCCCAGGACCCCGAGGGCAACTACAAGCGCAGCCGCTTTGCTGCTGAGTCACAGGAGGCGGCGGCGGCAGCGGTAGGCGGCGGCAGCTCCGGGATGGGGGACAGCCCTGCGGGCGCGAGGCAGGGCAGCCAGGCAGGGGCGGGGGTGGCTCCGGCAGTGTGGGACTGTGCAGCAGACGCAATGGACCAGGATGCAGAGCAGCCACGGGTGGCGGGGGGGTCGCCGGCAGCAGCAGCTGCCCTGCCTTGCGCCCTGGCCGACGAGCAGGGCATGTCACCCACAGGAGGACCCCAGCAGTCTTCCAGCCCTGCAGCTGCTGGCACGGCTGGGGATCCGGGCGGTGGTAGGGCCGGCACCAAGAGCCCGCTCCCGCCAGCGCCGTCCTCTGGTACAGGCCCGCTCACGCAGCGTGGGGCCAGCGGATTTAGCCAGGGCGGGGATCTGGCCGCCCTTGCACCACCTGCCGGGTCCATACTGCCAGGGACTGGTGCGGCCTGGGGCCTGTGGGGCTCCGAAGGCGAGACAGCGCTCATGTGCACACAGCCCGGCAGCCAAGCGCAGGTCGCACCAGCCTTTGGGCAGGTGCCGACTGCTGGTGGGCCACAGCTCGTGGGTGCTGGCAGCACCGCTACACCAGCAACAGCCCTGGCAGCGCTTGCGTCAGCTGAACGCTGGGCAGCTGCGAGCACACCCCGACCCAACCACCACCATGCTCTCAACCGGCCCCACCTTGTTTACCTCCCAACTGCTGGCTCTCTCGCCGTTCCAGCAGCAGCAGGGCTGTCCGCCCCTGACCAGCATCCGCTAGGGTCAGGACTGGCCACAGCACAGCGCGCCACGCCGGCAGCCGCCTGGCTCAGCGGTGTCGGCTGGGACAGGGCGACAGCAGCCGCTTCTGAGCCCAGGTTTGCCGGGGCAGCACCCGGGGCCACCCCCCGCCACTTGCACCTCTCCCAGAGCCCCAGCCCCCTGGCGCCGCGTGAATGAGTCAGCCCTCCTGCAACCTGGTGGTGCAGCCTTGCTAAGCTGGGAGTTGTTCGTGGTGAGCCGGGTTGTGGCCTGCAGCGCAAAAGTTGGAGTGGGTACCAGCATGCACTGCACTGAGATGTGGCACAGCCACCACCCTCAAGGCTTGGCCTCATGCTGCGCCCCAACTGTATGGCTCAGTATCTCATTATGAAGTGCATGCTGCCTTCCATTGATGACTAATCTACTTATGTTGGTTGGCCTGCATAATCTAAAGTTATAGGCATGCGGGCCGCTGTGTAATTGTGACTGCTTATGTCACCTTCAGTCGCGATAAAATGCATTTCACACACCCTTCGCAATCTTTTTACCTACTGCAAGTTTGGGTGCAGGCCAGCCGGCTGCATGGCGCAGCCATGGGAAGTGGCACGCGGTTGCAGCAGCGTTGAGAGGCAAGGCAGCCTCATCATGGAACGCTATGGGAGCAGCACGGCGCTCATGGCTCAGAAGCATCATTTGTAATCAGGGCTGCGGCGGTGTCTGAGAACAAATGGCAGCATGGGTGCGTGTAGCAGGGACTGAGCACATCCCACCTGTGCAGTGTTTTCACTGGGGTCTATTACATTACATGGAAACCGTTACATGGAACATGTAACATGCACTTCCTTTGGCCAATGCTTAAGATAAGTCTTTTGTAAAACAGCGTTAGAAATGGGTGCATAACGCAGTAACGGCAATCTGGGAGGGTTGCAACTGCATGGGCTCTCATGAAACAGCAGTCGCCGGTACAGTGAACACTACAAGGAGCCAGGCAAGTAGCACCTCACATGCTATGAAAAACTTCCTTAGCAGACACCAGTTGTAAAGAATTACTGAGCACGCATCAGTGGTAAATACGTTAGCACAGCACGGTGCTGGGTGTGAAACAAGGGTCAGCTGTCAGTGGATAGCAAGCATTTAGCGGTTTATTGCTAAACCAGAAAACTAGTACTAGTGTCTAAGTATTAGAAGAGAACAACCTGTATATATCAAGCCATATCCCAAATGTTGGAAGTACAACATGCTTGCTACACCAAGAGACTAGGATGCTGTAGGAAAATAATAACTGGTGAGGCATCTTGTGTTGCACTCTGGAGCGTGAGTTTGTATCCTACATATAGGCATATCTGGGCACAAAGATATGTCCATAGGAACTGAAGCTGGCTGCCTGGCTTTCAAAGGCAGAGACAAAGAATTGGTAGTCTAAATAAGAAACCATACAAATTGCAAGTTGAGTCAATGCTGGAGTGGCTTTTCTCCGCTGCGGCAGGCAAGGCAAAGGCGTGCTCACGACTTGCACAAGTTAGGTGCGCACTAGCTAGCTAGTGTGGAGTACGTGGTCCTGCTGCTTCCAGGTGCTCGCTATAGTGCTGTGCCCTGCAGGTAGAGGCAGCAGGGGAGGGCTGAGAAGCAGACGGCAAAAGCACGTCCCCAGCACACCAGCAGAGGCGGAGCAGCCCAAGCCAGGCAGGCCCTCGCCTTAGGTTGCTGAGAGGCCATTGAACATGGGAGCGTGCAGATATCGCCTCCTTTCGTCTCCTGATTACCCCTAAGCAGACCCAGGCGGCGTACCGTGTCATGCAGCCCTTGTGCTGGTCATCATGCGGGAGGCCAGCACAGCCAGAGCGGCAGGCGGCAGCTGGCTGCTATCACCCTGCTTGCGCCTGGCATAGTGGGCCACATACGTGCGCCAGGCCCAGGCCAGCTGCAGCTCCGACAGGGCTGCCAGGGCAGACCGCAGGGGCACACGCCGTGCCCTGGCGGCGTCACAACCAGTGGCCGGGCGCTGCTGGCCAGGGGGCTGAAGCCCTGCTGGGCCTGGTGCTGCCCTCTGCCTCTTGGCTGCATTGCTGGTGCCGGCGTTGCTAGCAGGCCGTGCTTGTGGGGTTGCAAAGGAAGGAGGGGAGGCAGCAGGGTCGTCCCCCCTGCCCCGCTTATGGGCCATGCTACCATGGTTGCTGGCAGCCACACTGGTGCCATTGCCAGGCCCAGCTGCAGGTGGAGTCCTGACAGGCATGGGCGCCGACACACGCCCACTGCTGAGCTCAGGGGCAGTGTCCTTGACGCGCTTTGCTGCGCTGCGCTCTCCACCTCCCTGCTGGCTGGCCTGCACAGCCGTCATGCCGGCAGGCTGTGAGGCTGGCCATGCCTGGTTGGTGGCACCACTTGTGTACGGGGCTGGGTTTGGCTGCGGGCGCTGGAAGGCGCTGGCCGCGCCGCTGTGCTGAAAAACAGGTGCTGGTTGCCCCAGGGCCAGCAGCTGCTTGAGGGCATTGGAAGGCACTGGCTGCACTGCTGTCGGTGCTTCCACACGCCCTGCCATGTCGCTGTTGGGCTGCCGTGCAGGCGCCCCTGCTCGGCGCTGCTGCTGCAGGTGGGGTAGCAGCCACAAAAGGTGGGAGGTGGGAGGGTGCTGGCTGCCAGGCTGCCTTGAAGACTCTGCTGCCTCCTGGCTGGCTGGCGTGCTATCGGCTCTCCCCACTGGCCAGCCCGACACCGGTGCAGCAGGTGACCCAGGAGAGTCTACAGGGGACGCTACTGTCATTATGTCTGCACGGCAGGTGGTGAACACGACAAGGACGTGCCAGTCAGTCAGGTAAGGGCTATGGCACGTGGTCCAGGAGCCTTATGAAGCTAGGCTCTTCCAGCAAGGATGAAGTTTGATTTACACGGGTCCAACCATCATGTGGAAGCGCCGAGGCGCGTACTAACCTTTCGATCTCGGCTCTACCAGTCCAAACAGCACCTTAAGGGCACCCTCCCGGTATGCCCTGGCTACGTGAGAGAAACCAAGCCACCCACTTGCGGCACGGAGTCGTACCTCGACGGTCAAGTCGGCCTGTCCTCAAGTCGCGGCTAGTACGCAACGGGCCTAACTCAGCTCTGAATTTCGTTATTCATAAAGCACTACTGAAGGCCCGGCGTGGTGTGAGGCCAGCACTGCTGCCCGGACCCCGGGACTCGATACGGATTGCGGACGTTTCCCTGAGTGACGCCGCTCCGCGTGTAGTGTATCCGCGCGGAAAGTGACGCTTAGAGCTTGTGCGGAGCAGATGAAGTCCGAGGGTCTGAATATTAACAGTCATGTAGGTCAGGCTCCAGAGATGCAAGCTCAAGGGGCTCTTCCGAGCATTAGCCCTGTACAGTTTGTTTGATGTTATAGCATCCTGTAGTAAGAGTCCTTCACAGCTGGGAGGCAACCAGGATCCCATGTTCCGTCCGTCTCACAGTGTGTGTTCAGTGTGTCAGCTGACAGCCTGTCGGTCTCGAGCGGCAACAGAGGCTGCCGTTCGTCATTGCACACCAAGGCCGCAGTATCGCTGGACTGGAAGGATCTCACTGGTACCATACTTGATCAGTGCTTGAAGGCAGTCTAAGCGCTCGCGCATGAGAGCAGCAGGCGCAGCAGGTCACTGTCAAAGTCGCTACAGAGGTGTAAGCCTAATGTTTCTCTTAACAACACTCAATCCATCAACCTACTAATGCTTGACCCTTCCTGCGTTGACAGCCATGCCTGCTGTTCATCATGGCGTCGACTGTGCTTGCTGTGCAACAGCAACAGCCTCACAGAGCTTGGACGAGGTAGCCTTCGGGCGTTCAGCAGCCGGCGCAGCTCAGAGCGGGGACTACTTCCGGGTGAAAAGCGTAATAGAGAGGCAACCTGCTCAGCTACACGATGACGGTTACCAGGGTAATAAGCTGAGGCCCCTGCGACCATCTCTTACCTCTCCTTCTCAAGTTGCCTTTTCTCATTTAACAGCACGCTCCAGCTACCTTACAGGGAAAACTGGGTACACACCACTGCACTACGCTGCGCGGTCCAATCATGTGGATATAGTCGCTCTTCTGCTGAGCCTGGGTGGGTCACCTTATTCGTCACTGGCCCTGGTCGCGAAACAAGTTACGAGACTTTGCAGACTGCCCTGTCAAACCCCCTGGCCTAACTCTTGCAGATCCTTACTTTACACTTAAGTATTACTCTGTGCACACCCACGGAGCCACAGAACTCATGAGACTTGCACCGCAATTATGTGTTTCTTTCTGTTGACCAGCCCAGGAAGACTAGGTCTGTGCTTGTGGGGGCTATATGCTGCAGGGGCGGATCCAAACCGGGCGACCGTGGCAGGGGGGGCCACACCGCTCCACCGTGCCGCCTACATGGGGCACTGGCGTGTCACACAGATGCTGTGAGTGTCCATCAGTCCCATGATTTTCTTGCTGGGGCACTGCATGGGTCAGAGCGTGTCCAGTTGCCTGCTCTTCCCACCCAAGTTGCCTCCTTCACATTGCCTGTGCTCTGTCTGGCTCACGAGGTACGTTGGCAGGCTGGATGGCGGGGCAGACCCTCTACAACAGGACTTCGATGGCCAGACAGCTTTACATAAGGCAGCAGCACAGGTGAGCTCTCCAGCTATGCGCAGCAGAATGCTGTTTGCCGGGTAATCGCGAGGGGCTGTTGAGCTGCTTGGCGAGGTGGCCTACCAGCATCACATCTTTTGTGCACGGCTGTGAAAGGAGGCAACATGCAATGCCGCATGCACGTAAGCAAGGCGGGTTCTTTCCACTGCCCTGCTTGGCTGCACCC
>BBXU01000486.1:0-84030 GCA_001598975.1 Parachlorella kessleri | reverse complement strand
AGTACCGGAACCCCCCCCCCCCCCCCACCTTCATAGCCCTCCTCCTCGTCGCACTCGTCGCTGGAGTTCTCTAGAGCCACAGGATAGGATGACAGGCCGTCCTCTGAGGGCTGGGTGCCATCACACCTGCGCAAGTATGGGAACACTGGATACCAAGTGGCGGGGCTAAAGAGACCCAAGGGCAGCTGGGGTTGACAGGGGTCCGCAACCGTGACACCCCCCCGGGCACCGAACACAGCAGCCCTCACTAACAGCTATCCTGCGCTGCACTGGAGTCAGGCCTACCAATCGTCCTTCACCACTGCGCCTGCCAGCAGAGGACCCTCCCGTGGGGCTCCGGCTGCTGTGCCGCCCTCGTCCAAGCTATCGCGCTGGCTGTAGCTGCCAGTGTCTAGGGACTGATCAATGCCGTGCATGCTCGCCCGCTGCAAGCTGGACTTATGCAAACAGCGGGTAACACAGAGATACGAAGCAGAAAAGTGACGGAGACTGGGCTTCCCTGATCCAGCTTTTGCCTTAGACCAAGGTTGGGCACGCAAGTCCGATCCGCAGCCACCCAACACCCTCCTAGCTTGAAGCTAATAACGCTTCAGGGTCTAGGCTGCTGTCGCCCGGGCACGACACCGTGGGGGTCTTCTGGCATTGGCAAGAGAGCGATGCCAGGAGCTACTCCAACAGGCATCCCTCGTGCACTGTGAAAATCACTAGCTTATAGGTCGAATGGCGAGGTGGGACCACCTCGCCCATATCAGGTGAGGCACACCCCAAGGGTATGCACAGTAGTTGAGCTCAGCCGACAGCAAGCCTAGAGTGGAGAAGGAAAGTTGAGGCAACCCTTTGCACGGTGTTGAACATGCTGCTTGCCGCAAGGTTTTGCTGACGGGGCACAGCAGGCCATGGCAGGACCTTGGAGGCAGGTGACAGCTGGACGGGGCTGCATACATGACTTGCACCCCGTCCAGTTACTGGCTACTGCTAACCCTTACGACCTATTCTATTTTGGGGGCAGGCAATGCAGACTGAGGACGGGGTGGGGTGAATTGTACTGACGGGGGTGGGTGCAGTCTTGAAGAAGGGCCTTCCAACAAAAAAAATATCCTCACCTAGCCCTCCGCCCTGCGCTCAGTTTTATCTAAGGTGGTTCTCCTTGCCAGTCTCTTTCACTTGACGCACGGTCGCAGCAAGGGGGCGAGGGGTACACACATTGAGTCATAGGGACACCAGCAGAGCATCGTCTCTCTGCTCCCACCAGTCCAGCAACTCTCCGCTTCTATGTTCCCAGTCCCCCACCTTCTGGAGTCTTCTATCACCACCGCTGGCATCCCCCATTAAACTGCCTCGTCCGCTCCTGCCGTGCACCCCAACTTGACAAGCCCCCCTACTTCAGAAAGGTGGACACACACCAGTCTGCTGCTTGGCTTCCTCGCGGTGGGGGCAGGCAACATGAATTCCTATGGGAATGTAAGCAGTAGCTCAAACTACAAAGATCACCCACAGCACAGCAAGGTAGAACATGCAGGGCATTCCACTTGGGAAGCCTCTGGGGCCTTGCACCCTCCGAGCCCTCCTTTCACCCAGACTAAGACGCCAAAAGCAGTTCACGACAAACATCATTGAGGCATATGATAATTAGCACGCACGTTGGCAAGCAATCAAATTGTCAGTGATACACCCGACGGACTAGACCTCCCTCCTTGAGGCCACCGGGAAGCCAAAAAGCAAGGTGAGCAGTGTGCTGGCACGGCGCCTCGCCAGAGTGTGACCCTCTGGCCCCTGCCAAAGCCATCTGGAGAGGCAACAAGCCAAGCAGCTGCCCAAGAGCGGAGGCGCTGTGCTCGACGCCTGCACCGCCGCTACGCTTACAAGCCCGGTGCCGCTACCAGCTCCCCAGACCCGCTCCAAGCACTGCCCAAGCTAAGCTGTGCCGGGCCGGTGCTCACTTGCTGCGCTCCTTGACCTCCACCCCATTGCTGCCAGCAATGATGCACACGTCCACCATGTCCAGGAACAAGCCGTGGTCAACCACACCCTCCAGCGCAAGGATGGCCTTGGAAGCTGCACAGCACATCAAAGACAGTAATACGTTCGATCCCTAACCCTCGCAATCTTCAACTCCCTGCTGGGTACTCCAAGGCCACAGCTGCAGGTTGCGCTAACGTACACCGACACGCATCCAGCTAAGGCCGGAAGACAGGGCCTGACATGCTTTGAGGGCTTGCCAGCATGCCTCGGCATCCTAAGGGGGGTTTCACGCGCTACACAGCCAGCCCTACAGTTGTGGTGCCTGGGCGTGCAGGAAGCATGTGTTTCTCCATGCGTCCTATGTCACAAAAATGCTCACCTGCGTGTGCATCCTTGATGGGCTGCTCAAAGTAAAGGTCCACAATGTAGTTGCTGTTGTCGGTCACATACGGCTTGTCGCCTGCAACGCAGCCAGATGCTCAGCGGGCAGACCCACCATGACTGGCAGGCACTACATGGCATCAGTGGCAGGAGAGTCTGCCAGTGTGCTACGCTGTGCAGCTGTCCCCGGGGAACCAGCAGCACTCAAGCCTTGACAGGGAGCTGCAAAGCCAAGCAGACAGCCCCCCCAAGGCTGTGTGTACGGGGACACACACAGGTCTGCCACCAGTTGTATGAACGATCAATCCCTTACCAGCCATGCGGAGCTTGGCGGTGCAGCCGGCCACCTCGGGCAGAGACTGCAGCCGCTGCAGCGTGTATTTGTGGCAGAACTGCACAATCTCCACCGGCATGGCGTCCGTGCTGCCGCCCAGCCCGCTGACCAGCTTGGTCTCGTCAACGATGCACACAAACTTGGACGAGGCCATCTCCACCATCTGCGCATGATGGCAAGGTGACCAAGGATGGCGGCCATGTTTTGGGCTGCCCCAGATAGAGCGTAGGAATGAAGCACACAACAGGCTGGCTGTGGCCGCTGATGATGGCAGCCCAGGCTGGTGTTGGCAGAGCCAGCGGGACAGCAGGAGAGCTGCCAGGATACATCTCGGCTGGCTGGTGGTGGGAAGGAGCATTATGACAGCACCCTCGCCCTCTGCTATCCCACAGAATCAAATAGACAAGCCAGCAGGCGTTAGCACGGTCTGGCAGCGGCCGGTGTAGGCTGACCTTCTCTCGTAGCAAGGCCCCGCCACGCCCCTTCACAACGTCAAGGTTTGGGTCGACCTCGTCAGCGCCGTCGATTGCCACATCCAGCTTGGGCTGCTCGTCCAGGGTGGCTAGGGGGATACCCAGGCCTGCACCAAGCCGCAGCGCCCCAGCTCAGCTAGCAAGTCCTGCTACGCATCGTCCGACCATTTGGAGGATAACTATAGGTCTGTAGCCCCGACCACCATATTGTGGGAGGCAGGGCGGCACAGGGCAATGACGCATTACAAGCTCGGAACGGGGCAACTGGGCTGCAAGGACCAGCTGCCCTCATCCCGTGCCGCTTCCAGCAGGACCCTGCCCCTATCGCAACGGTTGGTTGCTCTCACCCTTGGCCTGTTCATAGGTCCTGATAGATGTGGGCACACCCACAATATCCTTGAGCTCGCCGTCTTTCAAAAGCTGGCCGATGCGGTCCACCGCAAAAGCTGCAGTGGAGCCGGTGCCCAGGCCCACCACCATGCCGCTCTTGACATAGTCCACGGCTTTCCAGGCGGCCTGCAAAGGGGGAGATGGCAAGGACAACAGCAACTTGGGATTGGCTTAAGCTTAGGATCATACAATATCCTCGCAATTGCGCCGGCGATCGACTGGGGGGATGTGCGGGTGCATGCCAAGGGCCTACCTGCTTTTTCAGCTCGTCCTGGCTGAGCTTGACAGTTGCTTGGGCAGCCATCCTTACTACGCGAGCGTTCGCCGGCCTCCTAGCCGGGAATGCACGCTGCACGGAGCGCTGGATGAATGACGACGGCGCAAGGACCTGACCGGACATAGTTGCAACAGCAAATTGCGTTTTGGCAATTGGAAAAGGCCAATCTGCAACAATACTTGTGGGAACTGTGGCTCTTGGGTGCTCGAGATGACTCCTTCCCGCCACCGACTTGACCCCACCATGCACAGCCCCCTCAGTCAGCCCACCATGCGCAACACCATATCCAAGCAAGCCCTTGAGCCATCTCATCTCCCTTACATCTCTATTTGGGTGGGGCTGCAGTGGATCAGGTGAACAAACAGATTTTTCTACACAGTGCAGATTTTTTTGCACCAAGGCATCACTAAGGCCTTGCCAATGTATCAGGCTGAAAATCCTGGTGCAATTTCTTGCGGTTGCAAACTATGGCAAGAGTATGGGAGGCTTGCCAGTAAATTCAACCCCCCCCCCCCGTCACTGGTCTACAGCGTGCTACCATCAGGCAATGTGCTCCAATTGGAGTGACAGGACTTCAATTCCCAACATGAGGGTCAACGCAGGGTGCTCCATTCTGACCCCTTCCTGATATGGAGCCTCGCAAGATGGGCCCTTTACAAGGCACTTCTCCTGCCATCCCGCTGCTGAAGTGATGGCCACCAGCCTTCCCTCTCCACCTCGCGCACGTGCACACTTACCTAGTGATGTAGGGGGCGGGCAGCTTGAGGTCAGCAGCACCTGGTGTCTGCTTGGCACACCGTGTGCCTGCTGGGTACTTTGATGGGCAGTAGGGCCGGCACTCTGCGCTTACAGTGGCTATGGCATTGCTTTCTCCCCGGCCGCTTCTATTCCTTGCAAGTGCAGCCCAGCTGCTTCTTGACGATTCTCCACTCTGATGGCGGCCAGGGATGTTCAGGTGCCTCAGGTTTTGGCTCAGGGCGGCCGCCCGCGTGCAAGACGATGCAGCAGCCAAAACTTGGGGAAAGGCAGTGCATGGGACATCGGAGAGGAACAAATGTAGGTACCACAGAGATCCCAAATGGACCCGATCCATCTGACGACGGGAGACGCGCTTAGGCAGCTGCGGGAACAGGGATGAAGAAGTGCCCCGCAGTTATTGTATGTCTGTGTTGCCTTGTGTATGTAACGCGTCCTGGCTTCAGAAGCGCTGGTGGGGAGCTCTTGCTTATTCCCCCTGGCAAGGTCCCTCTTGTCCGCCAGCTTGGCTATTCGAGCGAGTAACAAGCCATGCTTATGGTTGCATAGTATGTCGCACATCCGATGGGGGTTAGCAGTCGGAAGAGCGTCTCATTCCTCCCTGTGTGGGTCTTTCTCTTAGGTAAGCTGGTGGCTACATGCAGTGCTCCCAGGCCGTTTCAAGCTTTCTCGCCTGGATACATGCTTGGTCTAGCGCTCAGCAACGGGGTACTGGGCCCCCTCTGTGCTCCTGACAGATTGCTGGCTAACACACTCCTGGGACGTGCAGGCCTGGCATGGAGTGCCGCTGCCGAGGAGCCCCAGCCGTTTGGCCGCTGGGGAGGCCTCCTACGAAACCCTGACGCTGCCGCCAAGGTCAAGTGGGCGGACCTGCTTCGCAACGCGCAGACTGGCAGGGCGGGCGGCTTCCGGCTGCAAACGCTGCGTGGCATGGCAGAGGCCCGGAAGCAGCTGCTTGTCCTGCCAGAGTTTGAGGGCCTGGCGGTTCCAAACAACACCGCCTCGCTGGCATGGCTCCGCAACTACTTTGCCACCACCTATGGCTCCTGGGGGCCGGACTGGAACCACACGGAGTGGGGCGACCTCCCCGCGGCGCCCTGCCTCAGCAACAGCGGCGAGCGGTCTAGGGTGCCAGCAGACAGCGTGCTGAGCAGGGATGGGAGACCAGCCAAGCGCTCACTCATACTAGCGCTTGTTGGGGACACATGGTGGCCTGGCAAGTGAGTGGGCCCGCCTTGCTGGTGGTGCGGTGGGGGGGAGAGGGCACGCCACGGTCGATTCTGGATACTGTTAGCTTGCCTCAGTCATTGGAAGATGTGTCTCGTCCCTGTCTATGATGGGTATTGACAAGCCTGTTAGGGTTGTGCAGGATAAGTTAGCGCAGGCTCCGCTTCTGCCCTTGCTCAATCTCAAGTGTTCCTCCCTAAAAGCTTCAGACCCACATGTGTGCGCCTCCACCATACCGACCCTCACCAGCGTGCCTTGTGGGGTGGCCCGCTGTTACGCAGGTGGCTATCGAACGTGACAGCTGCTGAGTTTGACCTTGGGGTCGTGTATATTGGGCAGCACCCACAGACCTTCACCTGCCCGGAGTGTGCCCACATTTGGCGCATGCGGGGCCTCAAGTGGCAGGTCATTCAGCGGGTGTCGTCATCTCCCAAATGGGATGAGATAGCAGCGGAGTACGATTACGTCATGTTTGCTGATGATGACCTCGTCATGCAAACCTGCGACCTCAACATCTTGTTCCGCATCATGTCCGAGGTAGGGCTTGCGGGGGACTTGGCCTGGTTGCTGTGTCCCACTGTTGGTTGTGTCTGCTGCGGCCCAGCACCTACAAACATACCCAGGCAGAGTGGACAAAGGGTGGTTTTGATTTGTTCGCTTGCATGAGATGCAGTGGGATTAAACTGGACGTCCAGTTGCTGTGCGCTATTGCTCACACCCACTTGTTCTAGATCCTGAAGAGAGTACCTGGCCCTGTTGCATGTGTTGCTTGCCTAGCTGCTGGCCAACTACGAGGAAGCTCGTGTTGGCCGCCTCGGCTGCGGTCAACTACAGCACCCTTCCCCATGTTGGCCATGCTGCAGTACCAGCTGATGCTGGCGCAGCCCTCCCTCTGCAATGGCTCGGTGTCCTGGGTTGCCCACTTCCTCACACAGCGGCCAGACACCCTGCTGCGCTACTCCACATTTGTGGAGATCATGGCGCCTACCTTCGACATGGGCTTCTTCACCAACGTTGTGCGGCACACCTTCTTCACTGGCATCTCTGGCTACGGTGCGTCCAGGCGATGGGCTGGTCCTGGTTGCTTATTGTGCTTAGCGGCAATGTATCGTGTAATTGGTCTTTTGGCCGTGGGAACCCTCTGGCGGCTGCATGGGCTGACCCTGGGGATGTCATAAGGGTGCTGGAAGCATATATGGTGAGTCACTGCCGTCATGGCACACTGCCTGCAGGCTTTGGCGCCGACCACCTGTGGCCGGCGCTGCTGAGGTACCCCCGGAGGGGTGTCGCCGTCATTGATGCCGTTTGCATTGTAAGCCCGCATAGACCTTCTGCCACTGAGCTTGCTACCCTCTCAAACAAGGCTCTGGTGTATATGGCTCCACTGGTCTGCTTTGCGACTTCGTTTTGGCGACCTTGAAGCTCAGTTGGCCCTGCCGTTCCTGCTGCTTCTGTGCGCATGGCAACCCACAAGCCCTCAGTCCATTTGAGCTATCGCTTTGGGAATTTCCTAAAAGTCTCTTGTTTGACTGTGCCGCAGATGCACCCCAAGCGGGTATCTGGTTCCATTTATGAGATCCGGACCACCTTCCCGCAGCCCAACAAGGAAGCCGATATCCTGAACGCGCTGACCAGGTACCGCAGCTTTCGCAGGGAGCACGACGGCGACATGCAGGAGTTGTCTGCAGTTCGCCTCCGCAAAACGGGCGAGGCTCGGCAGCTGCAGCAGTACTACCACCAGCAGCAAGGCGGCCTTCGCTGGTTTGGCAGCCGCCGAGGTAGCGGCAAACCCGTGGACCTGCTGGCGTCGTGGCGGAACCAGCCGGCCTTCCTGTCAGGCGAGGCCACCATCAGGCTCATAGGGGCTGTAGGCGCGGCGGCTGTGTTCCTCCTGAAGGTGTCAGTCACAAGGAAGCGGTTGATGAGGGCGCCCAGTGGGAAGCTTGGCCAGCCAGGCTCGCCTGTGTACCATCGGCGCAGGAGCTGGCTGGACATCTTCTCGCAGCTGGCGGCTAGGAGTAGACACACAAGGAGTGTACTGTGAACTGTGTGGATAGGGTTAGCAGACTGATGGCTGAACCAATGCATGGCATGTTTCCCTCCTGGCCGCGGGGTGAGCCTCATGTGCTTCCCCCCCCGGTTTGCGCTGCACGTGTACCTTTATTGCAGGGTTGCTGAAAAGATGTCGTCATCTTTCATCTCACTGAACTGAGTTACTTGCTGTGGGTCACCAGCTCCTGTCTGTTGGCATTCAATGGCAGGCTTGCTGAAGGTTGTTGAGCATCGTGTTGCAGTATAGTTTTCGTATCCGCCCCCTTTCGGCATGGTTTTGTTTCGCATCGGGTTGAGGTTCCATGTTGCTTGTGCGTCACCCTTGGCAACCGCTTTGCCTGTCGCTCACTAAGTACTCTTTTGCAGCTTGGTTTGCTATCGTACGGACTTGCCATACACAGTGGGTGTGTGCATGTTAGTTTCCCACCTGCCAGGCAGTGGTGGCCAGAGACTTTCGTCACCCCCTTTAAGCGCCTTACGACGTTGCAGGCAGAGTTCAGGCACGACTGCTGCAACTGAGGGAAACGACCCTCTGCTCTGCTACCTGGCGCAGCTGGCATCGCTTAACTGCTGTCTGATACCTTGTTGTGACGCCATTCCATCTGAAAGTGCAAAAAGTGGGTTTTGGCCAGGAGGCATTCAGGCAAGCTGCCCGCCCTTCCGTCGCAAACAGGACCACCCTCCCGCCTGCCGTCATTCGCACTCCCTCCAACTCTCAGACAAGCAGGCAAAAGCTGGCAGGCAGTATGCCTTGCATGCTGCGCTGCCAGCTTCAGCCAGACACTTCCTCTCAGCTTTATGCACCACCATGGTGAAATTTTTTGTGCCTCATGCCTGCAGCTTCCCGTGGGTTCAAACCTTGCCATTGTGAACCCTATGGCTGGTGGCTCAGCCTGAGAGCCTGTGGGGTTCAAACACCCCTCAGGCCCGCCGCTATTTCGGTTTCTTGTTCGGCAAGAGACATCCCAGGAGCTCGCTTAGGCTACTTCAGCCCTTAAAGTGGCATGCTTGTCATGTCTTAATGGAACATGTGCAACTAGAGGCGCGGTGCCTTTACCACGCATACCATGCAGCGACAACTCGACGCCCTGTTCTGCGAGACGTGGGAATCGCACTTGGGAGCACCCATGGGAGCACCCTTGCGCCTTTCCAAAACGTGCTGTCCTGCGAAGCATGCCAACCTGGCGAACCTTGTTGACCATGCTTGAGCGTTCCACCCCCAACATCATGTTTCTTGTGTGGAGATCACAGCGAAATAGATGGCACCGCCGGATAGTGCGACACCGTGACTCGACACCACTGTGAGACATGGTGTCTCGGACAGTACTGCTAGTGAGCTTTCTTACCTTGCTCAATGGTGAGACGAGGTGCTTTAGGCGGCAGCGGTATTTGGCTGTTATGATCACGCGGTGGGACACCCTGGTTCATATGGGATGTCGACCCAGCCTTCTCAAGATTAGTCTAGCTTCAGCTGCAGGATATTGTTCAACCCTGCCTGGCGCATCTACTCTCTTTATGTGTGTTATATCGCAGGCTTGGGCCTCTCTGAGGCAGGGGAGGGGCTTCACATGCAGAATGCTCGACAGAAACTCGCCTTTCTCCCGGAGTTTGGTGGCCTGGGTGTGCCTAACCGCACAGACTCACTGGTCTGGCTTCGTCACTACTTCGCATCCACCTATGTTGCTGAGAACCATACGGAAGCTTCTCCCTACCCAGAGTGGGGTAAAGATCCCAGGAGTCTCCAGCATACAACGACTGTCAACCCCCTGGGTTTGCTGGGCAAGGGTCCAGCAGACACCCTGCTCAAGCGCTCCCTGGTTGTTGCCATTGCTGGGGACGGCTGGTCACCTGACAAGTGAGTGAGCTGCTTTTGCCGTCTCTGGCTCTCTAGTGTGGGTATGCAACGCCCGCCCCTGCATCCTGAGTAACCACACAATGCAACGATCAAGTCAGTACTACTGCAGGGACAGAGTTGGCTGCCTTTGGCTGGCAGGCAGCTACCCACCCGCCTGTCACGACTAACTCTAACCCCCTTCAGCTCCTCGCCATGGTGCCAAACCTCGCCTTGCTTACGTGTGCAGGTGGTTCTTCCGCAGGGGCCGGCAGGAGTTCAGCCTGGCAGTGATCTACATCGGGCAGAGCCCACGCAGCTTCCAGTGCCCCGAGTGCAGCCACGTGTGGCGCATGCAGGGGCTCAAGTGGCAGCTGATCCAGCGGCTGTCAGCCTCCTCAACATGGGACGCGCTTGCCGCACAGTACCATTACGTCATGTTTGCTGATGATGACCTCATCATGCAAGCAGAGGACCTCAACATCGTATTCCGTGTCATGGCACAGGTCTGGAGCCCCGCAGAGTTACAGCCATTTTGACCTGATTCCTGTGCGAGGGCCAAATCTTCATCTGTTCCTTCAAAAGCCCTGGAATCTGTAAACTACAGCTCAGACCGCGGTACCCAGGCCTACATATTCGCGAAAGGGTGCAAGTCTTCAGGCTCCCTCCTGCTCTGCTGCTGCAGTACCAGCTGATGCTGGCGCAGCCCTCCCTCTGCAAGGGCTCTGTGTCGTGGATGGCACACCTGCTCACGCAGCGGCCGGGGAACCTGCTCCGGTACACCACGTTTGTGGAGATCATGGCCCCTACGTTTGACATGGGCTTCTTTACCAAGGTGGTGCGCCACACATTTTTCACCGGCATCACCGGCTACGGTGAGTCCAGGTGCCGGCCATTTAGCAAACAGGCAGACGAAGCAGCCTAGTTGGCCCATGCCATGCTGGGGTTTATATGTTGCAAGCTACACCCCTGCAACCTCTGTGGCCATGGCTCCGGGCAGGTCTTCTGGCTCACCAGTTTGCACTGCTTGCCTTGCAGGCTTTGGCGCCGACCACCTGTGGCCGGCACTCCTGAGGTACCCCAGCAGGGGTATCGCGGTCATAGATGCCGTCTGCATGGTACGCACTCTACCAAGACTCCTGGAAGTCTTCCCGGATTCTGTGTAGTCTGACTGGCTAGCCACAGCGCTCTGGACATTTCCAAGCACACAGACCCCTCGGGCAGAGCAGCTAGTCAGCTAAGAAAAGCACTCATGAAGTTCCTCTGACTTCCCACAGAACTCTGCATTGAAATGTGTCGTAACACGTTCCTGCTCAGGTGTCTGCACGCACGGGTGTCGCAGGTTCACCCCCAGCGGGTGTCTGGCTCCATTTACGACATCCAAACCACCTTCGCAAAGCCAACAGAGGAGGCCGATATACTGAACGGACTGACCAAGTACCGTGACTTCCGCACGCAGCACAACGGCGGCATGCGAGAGCTGTCTGCGGTTCGACTGCACAATGCTGGGGGGGAGGGGCGGGCACGGCGGCTGCGGGAAACCCAGCACCAGCAGCTGGACACCAAGTCTCAGCTCAGCAGGCGGAATGATGCCCCGCTCCCTTCAGTGTGGCGGCACCAGCCTGGCCTGAAAGTAAGTCTTCTGCTGGTAGGGGCAGTGGGGGCGGCAGCTGTGTGCCTGTTGCACTCATCGTTGAGGATGCGTCGTAGGGCTGGTGGCAAGTCAGCAGCCAGCCCTGTTTGCCTGCGGACAAGTGCAGGGGCTGCAGCCCGGCAGCATGACCGGACAGCAGCTGACAGCTGGTAGGGGTAACGGTGTACTTCGTTTGTATATATACATATACATATACATACACATACGTATACATTCATGTACACATCAATGTATGTGTGTTTGGTTAATTTATTGCTGATATTGACCGCCGTGTGTTGCCTTGCTGCCTTTCATTGATTTTGACCACCGTGAGTTCCATTGCTTGCTGCTTAGGTAGCATCAATAACCTTACGGGCTTCACCTGCTTGGCTGCCAATACTTTTTGGTTATTGTGTGTCTCTCCCTGCACTGGGTTATCTAGACCCCGAATTGGCACAGCACTGACCCACTTTCCTGCCAACTCTCTTATATATTCATATTGCTGTATTCCTTGAATACGTTGGCTAGTCGGAGTTGTACCATCTATATGGAAGGTTACTTATATAGGATTTTGCAAGGCAGCCACTGCCCTCACCCCGGCCCTCCTGTGTTCTGTATTTACGCCTCTCCCTTTTTGTTCTAGCCCCACTTTGTTGTCCTACCCTGTCTTGGGGTGTAGACTCATGGCAGCTTCTACTTTCTGATCCTTGTGCCATACAAGTCCATGTGGGTCGACAGACTCCGCGCAACATCTGCCTCAGCGGCTCAAGAGCTGGCTGGCACAAGCAGGAAGCGGCCCCATCCACCAACTTGCAAAAGCATGGGCTGTCGAGCATGCAGTGATATGCTGGCTGCGTATTTAACAGCTCTGAGAGGGTTGCAGCCACCGTAAAACCGTTGTGGACTTGCCGCGTTAGGCGCGCTAGTGGCGCCCCTCGTTGCGTGCTGCGACAGCCCAGCATGGCTGAGACTTCCATCACTCTTGTCCACGCCTGACCTTGATCAAATGGCACATTGCCATCATACATAAAATGCACGTCACAAGCAGGCCTCGTCAGAAGCCCTAAGCTACCGACCCGTCAGCATCCCGCGACACCGCTTCAATGAAATGGGTCTTGGGTGTCGGACAGCTGTGTTCCTGGCGTGGCTATTGGCCTTGCTCCTTGGTGAGAAGCTGCTGTGGATGGCACAAGCTAACAACGCCCAGCATCATGCGTGAAGACCACCCCTCGTTTAGTGTGCAAAACCAAGGTTAAGGGGATCCTGACGCGTACATAGGCAGTGCCCCCCTTTCCTTTGTTTGACCCAGCTGCGAACTTCCTGCAACTGATCGCAGGCTTGGGTCGCACAGAGGCAGGGGAGGAGCTTTACATTGCAAGAGCTCATAAAAAGCTAGCTTTCCTTCCGGAGTTTGGTGGCCTGGCGGTGCCTAATCGCACAGACTCCTTATCCTGGCTTCGTCGCTACTTTGCAACCGACTTTGTGTCTGGGAACCAGACAGCCTCTTCTCAAGACGTGGAGTGGGGAGAGATCCCAAGCGCTCGCCAGCGTTGGGCAACCGGAGCAACCCCCAGCGCAATAGACAGGGACAGCAGAGACACGCTGCTCAGGCGATTTCTGGTTGTGGCCCTGGTAGGGGATACCTGGTCGCCCAACAAGTGAGTGAGCAGTTGTTGCAACCATGTCCAACTGTGGACGGGGAGGACTGCAGGCACCTTGATGGCACTCCAAAGCCCAGCTGTTGTACCAGAGCATTGTGCCTCCAAGTTGCAGCGGACTTTGCATGGCAGGCAGCCCACATAACAGGCAGCGCAAGACTACTAAAGCAGCTGAATGATCGCAGCAACTGCGTTACCCTTATGTGCGCCTGGTGGATGCCCTGTGCAGGTGGTTCGTCCACAGGGGCCGGCAGGACTTCAGCCTGGCAGTCATCTACATTGGGCAGAACCCGCACAGCTTTCAGTGTCGCGAGTGCAGCCACGTATGGCGCATGCAGGGGCTCAAGTGGCAGCTGATCCAGCGGCTGTCAGCCTCCCCATCATGGAACGCGCTTGCCGCGCAGTATCATTACGTCATGTTTGCTGATGATGACCTCATCATGCAAGCAGAGGACCTCAACACCGTATTCCACGTCATGGCACAGGTTTGGCAGCCTGCCCAGATGGCCAGAGGGCCTGCAATGCTTGCTTGATTTCACCTCATGGCATGCCTACCTCCTGTGGTAGAGGCTGCAGTGTAGTGCGCTTGCTGCAGGCTCCCCCCAACAGTCATCATGTAGCTGTTGAAGCAGGCAAATTACATGCCCCATCAATGCCTTCTGGGTCCTATATGCTGGCCATTGGTAGCTGTATGAGCAACCTTGTGCACACTGACAAAACTTCCGGCATCTGCCTGGTCACTGCAGTACAAGCTGCTCCTAGCGCAGCCGTCCCTCTGCCCTGGCTCCTCCTCCTGGGTGGTCCAGCTCCTCACACAGCAGCCTGAGAACCTGCTCCGGTACACCACGTTTGTGGAGATTATGGCGCCTACCTTCGACATGGGCTTCTTCACCAACGTGGTGCGCCACACCTTCTTCGAGGGCATCACGGGGTATGGTACGTGCTAGCGAGCTGACTCAGCTGCAGCCTTGCTTGCTGGCTTGCTTGCTTGCCCGCCCATAACACGCACGCTCTTTGCACCACCACAATGCATCAGCTTGCCCATGGGTCGGTCAGCCTGATGTTTGGAACCTTGACGGGGCTTGTCATGTCTGCCATTCCCTCACCCAGCGCCCTGGCAACTTGTGCAGGCTTTGAGCTGGATCACCTGTGGCCCGCTCTGTTGAGGTACAGCAGAAGAGGCGTGGCCGTCATAGATGCGGTGTGCATGGTGAGTGCTGCTGCCCAGTGCTCGGTCTCTGGGCTGGACTGGCCATGGTTCAGACTGCTGGCAAGCGGTACGCCGAAAAAGGCTCTCTGCTTGCTGGGTACACAGATGCATGCCACAGCCTGCGACCCAGTGCAAGTTGGCGCAGTTGGGCTTCACAACGAATCCTTTCCAAACTTGCTGCTGGTACGCCTAGCAGTAGGCTGGGTGTACAGCTTCTGCAAGGTTGGCGCAGACAGGGTGTAGCACCTCTTCAGGGTCTGGTGATCAGAGCTGCCTTCATGTTGGAAGGAGTCAAGTCAGACGATGAGTCACCCTTGCCTGTTCTGCAGCTGCACCCCAGCAAGGACCCCTCCCAAGCATCCATTTACCGAGTTCCGTCCCCGCTGCCGCCGCCCCTGCGTGAGCAGCACATTATCAACGACCTCTTCAGGCTTCCTGAGTTCAAAGCCAAGTATAACAGCCAGCCACGGGAGTTGTCCGCGGTGCGCCTGAAAGGAACGGTGAAGGAGCGGCACCTACAGGAGGTGCAGCAGCAGCATACCCTAAGGGGGGGATGGCAGGCGGGCCTTGGCAGTGTGTCCGCACGGCGGCGGCCCGACTGCTGGGTGGCAGGTTTGATGAACAGCGTGCTGCTTGCCGTCATGGGCAGCGCATGCCTGCTCATACTGTGGTCGATGGCCAGAACTGGGGGCAGGCGAGGCCCTCTAAGAGCAGCTTAGCCGCAGATGCGGTCCACAGGATGGAGAGCATAAGGGAGGTTGAATGAGGCGTTGAGCCGGGCATTGTTGGGCTGTGAGAGTGGGTGTAAGAACCGCTCCTGCATTGGTGATATTATCATGTTCCTGCATCACACTTGTGCCTTGGTCTCGCACTTATTTGTTCCTGGCTTTGCGTTTATTCCAACATTATTTGTCATGCGGCCTGTAATGGCCTCTCTCATATCAACCATTGGAGGTGGTGCAAGTGACTGACTAGCTGGTAGTGACTGGCTGTAGGGCGACCACACGTTCGGCGGTCAAAGAACTGCTGGAAACCAAATAATGATAACTGAGAGTCATCCTTGCTTATTGCAAGCGGGATTTACTTGCTGTCAGGAGCCACTCATACTAAGAACATGCACACCTTGTCAACCACCCCTAACCATATCTGCATTCATGGAATTCACTGAATGCTATACTAGGGGAGAGAACTACTGGATCAGAACTCAGGCAAGCCCCAGAGCATAACTGCATTGCCCCTGTCACCCCAGTTCACCGTCACCTCTGTTCGCACGACCAGCCACCCTGAATAAATGCTATACTCCCCCAGGCTGTACAATCCCATACACCATTAGGTCACGGTTTCCCCAGCTCATACATATCTCGATTGTCCAAGGCTCAGCTCCACGTCTTTCGGTTTGCATCCTGTCTTGCACGGCATATGTGGGCAAGCGTTCCGCAAATGACAGGGTGATGGCAATCGAAGAGGGTGCAAGGGAGTGATAGCTTCGCCTTTCCAGGGCCTCTCAAAGGCCTCTGGGTTGAAAGTTCTAGTGGTGGCCATGGCAAGTGATGGGCTCAAGTGCTCGTTATGTAGCCGGACGTTCCCCCGCTCGGAGCTTAGGTATAACCCGGTAAGCCCAAGGCAAGCCCGGTTTGCAAACCACTGCGGGGACGTATGGCATTGTTGGTGCCAGCTCGCGGCATTGGTGCATGACAGAAAGCCCTACGAGCTGGTGTGGGTGCTCCAGGTGGGAGGAGGCTTTCGACACCAAGGGAGCGACTACCTGTGCCAACAGTGCTGGTCGGTGCTCTGTGGGCAACCTTGGCCTGCTGAGAAGGGGCCTGTGCAGAGCAGCCAGCCTGAGCCGGTGGGCACCAGCGGCCGCAGCAAGGCTACTGCTGTCGCGGCCGCCGGTCAGAACGGCATTCGAGGCTACCCACCGCCGCATGGGCGGCCCCAGCAGCAGCAGCAGCAGCACTTGCTGCTGCCCAACTCACAGCCAGGCTATGGCTCCCTGCTCACCCAGCAGCAGCAGCAGGAGCAACAACAACAAGGCACAGCCTTTGCCCGCCGGTGCCAGAGCTTGGCGGACTTCCAGCTGGGGGCTGCAGGCAGCGGCAGCTACCCAGTGCGCGCCCCGCAGCCCTCCTGGCAGCCGGCCTCCATGCCCGAGCAGCCTGCTGTGCTGGGCTCGGCGGAGGACCCCCGCTGGGGCGCGCTGGCGGCGGCAGCCTCTGTCCCCAACTACTCCCAGCTAGCGGCAGCGGGTCGCGGCGGCGGCAGCCGCGCGGCACGCATACAGGCGGCGTCGGGCTCGGCCCCGGTGTTCTCACCGTTTGAGCTGAAGAACATGATGGACGAGTCCAGCCTGGAGATCTTCGAGTCGCAGAGCCACTTGCTGGACCCGGAGACCCGGCTACAGCTGCAGGTGGGGCTTGGCGGCGCTGACAAACAGGAGGGTGTCTAGGGTGGGGATGGCGGCCAGGGCTGGAGCGTGCCGCGCTGTGCAGCATGTGTTTCCATGCAGCTGTGGCCTGGTTGGGAGTGGGCTGGCCAGCGCTTGTCTGCTAACTCATGTGGCAGACCGTAACGGTGTTAGCACAGGTGGTGCTGGCCAGTCGAGGTTGGTCAACAATCCCATTTCCTATCACTAAACATGCTTTGGCCGTAGTGCCTGAGGCCAGGAGGGTTTTGTCGACTGCAACCGAGCTCCAGGCCACGACTCCCCATCTCTAGAACGGTGCACCAAGTCACGCGCCAGGCCTCGACCCTACACTGATGCCGCCATGCTTGCCTTTACTTAGGTCTGTGCGCTTCTCGCCTGCAGAAGCAGCGGCAGTATCTCGAGTGGCAGCAGAGCAGCATGGAGGACTCGGGGCCCATGAGGGCCTCCTTGGAGCGCTGTGACAGTGCCGGCAGCGGCAGCGAGGCGCCAGCGGACGTCAGTGGGCTGCGGCACGAGATGCGTACGCTGCGTGCTGAGCGCGACGCCACTGTGCAGCGGGCAAACGAGCTGTGCCAACAGCTGCAGGTGGGCGGGCCCTGGGTGGCTCTGCCAGAAGGAGGGTGGCCGGCTGCGCGGCTTGGCAATTGTAGGATGGCGTGCGCCGGCGGCTGTCTCCCAGGTTGGCAGTCTGCTCCGCACCGAGCTTCCCTGCTTGTGTGCGACTCGGGCAGCAAGGCAGCTGGACCCCCTGGTGTAGCCAAACCCCGGTCAAGCCTCACCCGCCTCCCTCCCGTATGCCACCTCCCAGCTTGCTTTCAATGCATCCCTACTGCGCAGGACAAGAAGCGCCAGCTGTTTACCGCCATCCAAGAGCGCGAGCAGCTGAAGGAGCGGTGCCGGCAGTCGGAGGCCAAGCTGAAAGAGTACCAGGAGGTCATGCACTGCAGGCTGTGCCACACGGTACGTGAGCTTGCGCACGCCTTGAGGCACCCATTGATGGCCTTGTGCCAGTGGGCACAAGTTGACGCCAGGCTTTATCGTTATATTGCGCTGCATGGTGATTCGTCGACTGTGCGCGTGGCCAGTTGTTGATGATTTCTAAGCGCTTGGGTCTGGCGTCCTCGAGGCGGCATACTTTTGAAATGCTGCCATAGTTCCACCGCGGCTGGATTACTCTTGGCGGCTGCCGCACGCATGAGAGGTGGCTACCGGAAGGGGCAAGGTGAGTCGGGCTTTGCTTGCAGAGGGTTGGGCCTTGTGCGGTCTCAGCTCCGCCCGCTGCTGCCCCGCTTGCTGCAGGCGGTGCGCAACTGTGTGGTGCTGCCGTGCCTTCACTTCCTCTACTGTGACACCTGCTTCAAGAAGCACTGCACCATCACCCCCACCTGCCCGGCCTGCAACATGCCAGTCAGCGGCTTCCAGACCCTCATGCTGTCGCGGTGATGGATGGTCACACAGGCGTGTGGGGGTGGTTATTTGTGCACTGAACACAGCTCTCAGCGCTTTCGCAGCTGGGTGCTTGTACCACCAGGTTGATGTTCCGCTTTCGTCGTGTGCCATGCTCAATGCATGGTAGGTAAGGTGCGGCTGTGCCTGACAGGCACATGACTCGCGTGCACCTTCACGCGCCATGTGCGCTAGCCCAGCTCTGGCAGTGTGCCATTGGCGTTATTAGGTTATGCTTTTCCAGCCCGCATTGTATCGCCCGCATTGTGTACGAGCACTTCGAGGGCGGTTGCGCTGCAGTTTTTCCCTGGGCATGTTGCAGCCGTGCACTATAGTTCTGACTGCTGCCTGTACGTGTTGGGTAAGCCAACTCAGCATTGTCATTGGTGGTCGTTGAAGATCCACTTAGGTTGGGCTGAGTGCTGTGGACGTGGCCGATCAAACTTGTGAAACTTGAGTAGTGTTTTTAATTCTTTTTCCTGCACTTCCTTACATCTCTTTCAGTTGCTGAATACTTTTCTTTTCCGCCCACATTGGGCCCTGGGTTTGCTAGGCGATTAGGTATGGGCACGGGCAGGTGGCGCCATGCAGTGCACTTCAACCTGCTCAGGCTGAGCCTGTGGTGTAAGTGCCCACGGCAATGTCAGCTGGCCCAAGCACTTTCGAGCTCCTCTGGCGGTCCTGCGTCTTGCGCTGATGGCTGTAGGGTACTAGCTAGTTGCTGCAGCCGTACATGCACTGCCCATCAACATATGTCTGCAGCACTTGGGGCTTGCTCTCCAGTGGTCCTGACAGGACAACGAAGTCAGCGAGCATCCCTGGCCTGCATGCCAAGCCGGCACACGCTGGGGCGTCACCAGGCAGGCACGCCCCTGCACAACTTGTAGCTGGTAGCTGGCACCGGGTTCAACACATCACGCTCAAAGAGTGCCTGCAGAGAGTGCATTGTCCCACCGGCCCAGGCACTTTGGTAGTAGCGAGAACCTGATGGCTTGGCACACTGCTGAAGCATGAGCCTGGTTGGCGGCCCTTGCCTTCGAGCCCGCCCTACCCGGCCGCCTTCAGCCCAGCAGCACCTTGCCGGCAGACGCTCAGCTGCCAAGTAGCTCAACATGCAACCCAGCCCTGGCAGTCCAGCTCATCTCCTCACTCCCTGTTCGCACTACCTGCCACCCATGCTATCAACAAGCAATGCAGCCCAGACCCTGGGGGGCTGCTGGGGAGATACACACGATCCAGCCGGCTCACCTGAGTACTCCAACATCGCCCTCCCAGAGCCCCGCCATGGCGCCCGCCAGTGTGTGCGCTCGCAAAGCCTCTCCATAGCTCAGGGCCTCCGGCTCGGCCCCTGCCAGGCTCCCTGCTGCCGTCGGCGCACCTGCTGCCGCCGCACTGCTGCCACCTACTGCACTTGCTGTCCCAGCCGGCACGGCAGCGCCGCCGCTATCTTCTGCTTGCCTACCTGCTGAAGGCGCGCCCTGTTGCTGGTCGCTGCCGCTGCTGCTGCTGGCATTGCCGCTGCCGCTGACTGTGCGGGTACTCCTATCACCATCCGTACCGGTAGGGGGTGCTGAAGGCTGGCTGCTGCCCCTGAGCACCGCAGCATGGAGGGTGCTCAGCGCGTCCAGGGGAACCACCGGCCAGTCCGTGGCAAAAGCCAGCCCCACGCCAGCCTGCAACAAGCTTCAGTCGGCCACTTACCCTCAGACGGGGAAGGCACTCCGTGGCAACCTGTACTTCGATGTGACTTGTTGTGCTGCTAGGACAGCACCGGAAGCTGTTGGAAACCATGATGGTAGGCATGCACAGCACCCAACAAGGCTGGTGCGCAGTCAAACCCACGGTCGGTCCGTACCTTCAGCAGTGTTTTGAAGGCATAAGACCTGCCTGGCCCAGCCCTGGCAGCGCCGAGGCGGCTCTCAAGTATTGCTGCATCGGCCAGCAGGTGCAGAGGGTTAGGCGTTGCCAGGACCCCCGCCGCTGCCATGCTGTGTGCTGTGCTGGGCCCTACTACGTGCTGCGCATGCTCTATACGATGCCGGCGAGGCTTGGAGCGAGGAGGGCCTGCTGCTGCTGCTGCTGCTGCTGCCTTCGCCCCGCTGCTGCTGCCAGATAGACTGGCACCAGCTGCCGGGAGCGAGGCGTAGATTTCAAGCACATCATCAACAGCTCTGTCGCCAATCGCGTGAATCGCTACCTGCAGGTGTCAGCAGGTCGTGCAGGTCACCTGTGGGCGTACTGCGTGTACTTCGGACTCGGCATCCAGCATGCCACACCTCATCCTTTCTACGCCTACCTGGTGATATGGCATGCTAACGAAGCAAGACTGACATAAGCAGAACGACTGGCTCAGAACTCCGGCAAGGCCCAGGAGCACATTTGCATCCAGCGCAGCCCTCTGGACAGCTATACCTTGTGTAAACTCTGTTCGCGCTACCTGCCACCCATACTAATAAGCAGACACAGCCCCACCAAACGCACGCCCCAACCTCGTGGAGCTTGCCTTTGTGGCTGGGTGAGGAACACACCTGCAAGTCCGCGGCATCTGCTCTCTCAACAAGGTCTCGCAGCACCTCCAAGTCGATTGTTCTCGTGCCCTTGCTGGACGGGTTATCTGCAGCACCCCATACCAAGCCAGGCGGAAGGTAAATATGCTAAAAGCTGGGTACGCCCTGCTCAATGAGGACCTCTTCTCAAAGCAGCGGTCAGTTCTCCCACCCCTCCCCAGTTCCCCTTGGCCGTGGAGTTGGTGGGCCGCTGTGCCCCCCTCTCCCCTTCCCGTTCCCTGCACGGGGATGATGCCCATGGGTACGGACACCTAGCCTGACCTGAGGGGTACCCAGCCTAAGGAAAGGCTGTACCAGAAGTCGTAAGGTGTGGCAGGTGTCAAGCTCACCAAGCGCACCCCTGTCAGCCCAGTACACCCATACCTCCTCTATAATCGCATTGCCTGCCACCTCAACCAAAAGTAGGTCGCCCCCCATGCCATAAACCAGCATCTTGCCAGCAGAAGCCAACACAGAGGGGCTTACTTCTGCCCCTAGCACGCAGTTCGCATGAAGCACTTGCATTCACCTGCATAGGGTTCGTGCATGAGGGCGGTGTGGCTTCCCAGTGAGCCATCGGAGAACTCCTTCACCCCTCCCCATCGCAGCCGGCCCCCCGGGTGCAGGGTGCCCACATGCCGCACCCGCTCCGCCATGCGGCGCCTGCACATGCCAACGCCGCTGATGTCACCGACACACCCTCCCCTCTTTGCATCAGCTCTCCTGCCGCCTACTGTCGCCACCTGGGGGAGCCCTCAGCACCTGCCTCGGCTGCGGCGGCCTTATTGACACATCTTTGCTTGGTTGTCCTTATCGCAGATGGGCAGTGGAGGCACTCAGACGTCGAGCAAGCGCGTCGCCCTGGAACACCCTTGCATCATACGCTTCTAACTGGGGGTAGCGACGACCATGGAGGCCACTGGGTCCCAGCTACAGTTAGGGGCAGGCAATCCCGCCCTCACCATGTAGTCAGGGCCACAAAGCTGTACAGCCTGAGGGGCAGATCCCCAGCATCTGCGGCAGGCAGGTAGATCCCCTCCAGGTCCTCCCAGGCCGCCTCCTCGCCCTCCTGGAAGGCCAGTCTCCCCATGTCATGCACCTGCACCACACAAGGGCAGCCCCTAGCATCAGGGCTAGCTACTCCTGTCAGGCCGGCCAGCCCTAGGTACTCACTTGTTGACCGCCCTGTGCGCCACCACTCACACAGGGGCGCCAGTCCCCGCCACCGACCCGCAAGCCAAGTGGCCAGCAATCACCCTCAGGGGACACCCCATCATGTGTGCTAGTGCGCACAAAGGTGGACTGCAGGCTGGTGGGGGGCAAGGGGGAAGTGCTGCAGCGTGCGTTAGCTAAGCTGTGCCAGTCTGTGCGGTAGGCAATGCGGCTTGGAGCAGCACGCGGCAGCTGCGGTACCCACCATGGTTATGCCCTGGGCCAGTGCATGCTGTGTGGCAGCTGTGAAGGCTGCCTGTCGCTGCTGCAATGACACTGGTGGGATGTGGGCCATCACCAGCGTCATCGCGTTGTCTGCCAGCAGTCCAGTAGGCTCACCCTGGCCATCCCTGCGTCCAGGGGCACGCGCAGCACCGTACGGGACCTGCCCTGGGCTGCCTCCACAGCAAACCCCTGTGCCAGCTTGTTCGGGGAAGCGACCTGCTGGCTCAGATCTCAGGCAAGACACAGAGCACACCTGCATAGACCCCTGTCAGCCCAGTATACCCGTACCTCCTCTCTGATCGTACTACCTGCCACCCTCAATAAACCCTTATGCCATGTGACCAACGGGGACCTCCAGCTGAAGCACAGGGGCACTGCCAGACTCCCAACCCCAACACTCACCTCAGATGTGACACGCTCCAAGACGGCAATACAAACCAAGGGTCCCACCCGCCGCCCACCTCACAATGACGCCTCCCTTTGGGTCCGCCGTCGTGCTGTCAACCCCCGCCAACCGCAGCGCGGCAGAGTTAGCCAGGCCCATGTGTGCGTCCATCCGGTGCAGCCAGAGAGGTGTGTGGCGGGTGCACCCATCCACCCAGGCAGCAGCTGGAAGCTCACCACCCCACTGGCTCTCATCCCAGGCGCCTCCCAGCAGCCACTGCCCCTCTCGCAGCCCAGCTGCACTCAAGGCAGGGTGCACAGCAGGTGCTAGTGATTGCAGGGCTGACCAGACACCGCCAATGCAAGCACACATGTGGGAATGGGTTGGCGGCACCACTCTCAAACTGCTCAAGTGCCTGAGTTACAGCACAATGGGTGCTTGCTAGAGAGAATAGCAGCCTCACCTGCTGCTGCGCACACCCGAGAAATGAAGTCCTGCTTGGACCGCACATCACGCAAGGTCAGCCTCGTCAGTGACAAGCCACCATTGATCAGGTGCACATGGGAGTCTATGAAGCCCTGCAGCCAGCCCAGCCAATAGGGAATCCTGGATGGTTTGCACATGTGGGGCCCAGCCTGTTAAGGAATCAGCTTGGTTATGCGATTCTAGGGCTGGTTGCACATGTGCGGCCCTGCCTGTCAGCCAGTCAGGCTCGCTATGCAATAAAAGTGGCTTCTTGTGACCCTGCCGGGCCATCACTTACTGGTGTCACAAAGCCCCCTTGCAGGTCCACTATCTCAGCAGCCTTGGCCACATGCACAGAGGCTTGGCTGCTGCCCACGTAAACAAGCCGCCCATCATCTCCGACTCCTAGGGCACTAGCCTCTGGCCTCTGCAGCACCACCACATTGCATTGTGTCGCAGGGAGGCTCTCTGACATGCAGCCTTTGCCACCACCTCACGACAGGTGCTTTTCACTCTTGACAGCCTTCAACAGGCTTGAAGTCTGATGGCTCTGTAGCTCTCAGTCAAGAGTTACATCTGTCATGGCAGTTTAACGTGTCGTCCTGGGCTGACACCAACTGACTGACCAGGGAGGTAAGCCCCCACCTGTGCATCTCCTGTCCACACTGAGCAGTTGATGAAGAAGCGCACAGCTTGACTTATTTCATGGAGTTTTGCTTCTCCTTGTTGGCCATAGCCCTGGAAAACAAGCAGGTAAAGTTGGGTGTGCCGGGTATTGGACACGTGCGTTCAAGGACCTATTGCAACACAGACCAGCGGGCAGGTCAGGCTGTCTTGGTCGTAGCCTGGAAACTTGGACAAAGCCCACTTGTGCAAGTCTGTTGGGATAGGTACTACCAGGGCCAGAAAGCCAACACACAGACTTATTAGTGCCAGCACCCTGCCTGTTTGTGGAGACGACATGATAGTGGCAAGGGCAGTGACAACCCATACATCCTGGACGAGTGCCGCACGATTTGTGACAGTCTCTCATACTAGAAGTTGGTTGTGCAAGTCTTCCCTCTTGCGCCCCGTGTCCCGCCGTCCATAAGGATTTCAAGGCCCCTGCTGATGACACCCTCCGCACTCTAGTACCTTGCTCCCTGTGCTCCTAGCCTCGCACAGTCGCTAGTCTGTGAGCCTTGTGTCGCTTTATGGAATGGTGGCCAGCTCTACTTCCAGTTTGGAAGAGGGAGAGCTGCCTTTTGAGGAGGGAGAAGTAGTCCAGGTAGGCAGCGGTCATGTGAGGCCCACGGGCTCCACGCTGTCTGGTGGCACGGCTCCAGACGCTCCACTTGGCAGCTCCACGCTTTGTTTGCACGTCGGTCTGCGCAGGATGTTGCTAAGAGCGCTCAGCGGAGCTCCGTGTCTCAGAGCTGCGCTCCTTCGCAGCCCAGCCATGCCAGTAACCCTGCCCAGGCTGAAAGCAGCGGCAGCCAACCTGAGGTGGCCGGGGAAGAAGGAGAGATAGAGACTGACATCGCTGACTACCTGCAAAGCATACACAACCACACCAGGGCTCTCGGGTTGCAGGACTGCATCAAGTGAGCCGCTGCGGGTTTGCCGTCGCCGGTAGCGGTGTCTGGTGCGCAGGTTGCATGGCCACACTGCGGGGTGCGCGGCGTGTTTAACTTTTGTGTATAACCTCATTGCAGGGACCTGGCAGGTGTATGCCACTCTCTCAGCCGAGCAATCAGTAAGGCACAAAGCCTCTACGAGCTGCTTCAAAAGGTGTGTCCCACACTGCTGCCGTTGGAACAGTATCCTGCCTATTTCTGTGTAAACTCTCAGTGCGGCAAGATGATGCACAGACTCTGTGTTGTTGCTGCACTCCTGCCAGCAATGGCACTTGCCTGAGCCCTCGCAGAAGGATGCTAACCTGAAGGGAGCTGACAATAATATGGATTTGGCCAAGGCTGGTGTGCGGATACACAACGGGTTGCGGTCGCTGCATGTATTTTCCAGCACCAGCCAGGGCCGCAGCATGGCAGCAGCTGGATCGGTTGTGCGGGCAGCCTGGAAGTGGCGCAAGCATCTCTTCACAGCCATTCAGCGCAGGCAGCTGGAGGGCTGGCTTCACAGCTCGAAGTCACTGGCTGCACTGCTGCCACGTGACTCGGGCATTTTTGAAACCGCACAGCAGCCGCTACCTCGCCGGCCTCCTGTCCAGCCTCGGCAAGCAGCTGACACGCTTAGAAAAGTGCCAGCAGCTACGTTTGTGCCTCCACCGCCTCCCCCAGTCCCAGCCTCCAGAGCTCCGGCTGAGCGCAGCGGCACTTCAGGCGCCGCCTTGGCGCAGCCCGCCACCGCTTCTCTTGGTGATAAGCGCTCCCATGCCTCCGATGATGGAGACGCAAGCAGTGACGGCAGCGTGAAGCGAGCCAGGGCACCGACAGGAGTGGTGGCGGCAGCGGCAGCAGCAATGCCAGCGGTGGCAGCCCCTGGAGCAGTGCAGCTGCCCCCGCCACCCCCGCCTTCCCCACCCCATCCTGCCAGCAGCTCCTCAATGGAGCTTGCAAATAGCATAGGGGCTCCCGGCAGTGTGGAACAGCCTGCAAGCCATCCACAGCATAGGACAGCTGACGATTCTGCAGAACCCGATCTGCTTGCGCAAGCCGAGTCTGCACTTCGGCTTGCCACCCCGTCGCCGCCCCCGCCAAGCTTCTTCCATGGCGTTGACGTACCCGATGACGTCAAGGGCCTGCTAGGGTAGGATACACTTCTTATAGGGCACTGCAAGCTGGCCTAAGCGCCAGTTGGCAAGCCACTGCATTATTAGATTTTAGTTGCTAATGGTGCAATCTCCTTGACCGTCGCTCCCCATCAACAACACAAAACCCAGGTGAGTGGCGCCCCAGCTCCAACTCAGGCTGAAAAGCATCGTTCTTGTGGGATAAGTGTTTGGACGGGAATGGGAGGGGAGGCAACTAAGCTTATTCCAGCATACACTACAAGGGGAGCCATCCAACAGGCTTATGGACTTAAGTAGTCGGGTGGAAATGAGAGACTCCCCCAAGATACGCTGTCCACAGCTCCATACCAGCCTATGAGCAAAACATTCCTCAACTACGAATCATCAGCACAGCAGAACCGCATCATTCCTGTCTGCTGTGTGCTCTCACAGTATCTGGTCCAGTCCTACACAGTTCATGTCAGTGCCAGTTTCGCAATAAAGATTGGCCAGGAAGGCAGTTGCCCACTGGGACCTGCTGATCTTCCTTAAGGGCCTATATGTGGTGACTGCCTTGCCGCGCCTTGCTGAGTAGGTGCATGTGCTGGTGTGGTGGCGGCCCTCTCGGCCCTCCATGAGAGAAGTTTTTAAGCCTGCGCTTAGAATGGTGTGAGGCATGACACTAGCGCAGTTCACTTCCAGCTCTCCTCTATTCGCACCGCCTGCCACCTCAACAACTGACTAACACAGTCACGGGGTTCACCAGATGGCACAACCTGCCTGCCGTGGGAACCTCATTGTATGGGTGATTTACCTGCTGAGAGGGAGGTTTCATTGTCCAGCGGGCTCGTCTATGATATGTTTGGCTGCCTTGGTATGCAAGTCTGTACCCTTCCAAAAGTTGTTCAGCACAAAGACATGCATCATGCTGTGCTAGCCAGCTGGCATCAACGGCGACAGCACAGCCGCTGGCTGCAGTGTTTGCCAAGCACCTCCTGTTGGCTTACTGTCGGCGTGCCCTGCTGCACACAGGCAGGGCAAGCTGTGCTTGGTGCTGGATCTGGACCACACATTGCTCAACAGCGCCCGCTATGCTGAGGTTGGGCCTGAACTGCATGACCGGTTGGAGCGGCGCTGCGCTGCTGAGGAGCAAGCGGGCATACCAGAGATGGACAGGCTGCTCTTCCGCCTGGATGAGATAAAGGTTGTTCCTGGCGCTCTTTCACTATTGTTGTTGTTGAGTGGGGTCAGTTTGAGTGGCGGTTGTGGGCATAGGCACATGAAGTTATCTCACAATGTCTGCTACACTATCCGCGCTGTGTGACACCAGGACCGTGCAGTGTCTATGATGGGTACTACTGTGCGAGGAAATGCAGGATGCATTGGATGGTTGGTAGATTCTGGGGCCTGCTAGTAGGGGCTGTGAACAGTGGCAATAAACACAGCCTTCTCCCTGCAGATGTGGACCAAGTTGCGGCCTAATGTGAGGCAATTCCTGCAGACAGCTGCTCAGTACTACGAGTTGTGGATCCATACAAATGGTGCGACGGTGCTAAGTGTACACCGTTATGTACTGCCTTTACTGCCTACGTATTTTTGATGCCTACTAATTGACGCAGCTGGCACCCGCCACACTGCTGTCTGACTGCTCTCTGACCCCTCCCTGTCACTCGCATTTCCATTTCTTAAAGGGTGCGACGCATGGAATGTGGCAGACTGGGGGATGAGGGCCTCATTAGGTTTGAAGTGCTGAGGTGGAGCCAGCCGGCACTTGCCTGCTGCTTGTTTGCCTTCATCCACGGGCTGCACACCCCCTCATGCTTGCATCACTGCTGGGCGGCCGTGCTGGGATTGCAGGTAACAAGTCCTATGCTGCAGCGGTTACCAAGCTGTTAGACCCCACTGGAGTGCTTTTCGGGCAGCGCATTATTGCGCAGGGGGCTGAGCGGCTAGACGAGATGCAGGCTGACCAGTCCAAGAGCTTCATGCAGGTATTGTGGCACATCAAAGCAAGCAGCTCTCGTGTGTGTTAGCCTATAGCATGACAAATTTGACCAAATCTGTTGTATGCGATCAATCGCCTTGCCTTGTCGGACTAGCGCTACCTGGTCATGCGGGATCTTTCATCATTACACCAGCGGCCCGCTCACTTGCGAGCATGCTGTGGCTTGCCCGGGTTTTGTGGCAGGGCTTGGAGGGGCGCGAGGCGGTAACGATTGTGGTAGACGACAGCCACAGCGTGTGGTCGCAGCACCGGCGCAACCTGGTGGTGGTGGAGCGGTATGTGTATTTCCCCTCCTCGCGCCTGCAGCTGGGCATCAACAGGCCCTCGCTGCTTGAGGCCAACAGGTGCGAAAGCCACACCCCTGGCGTGCCATGCACCCGCGTGTTGCATACTTTGTCGCTGATGGTGGCAGTTGGGTTGTGGGGGTTGGCCGCCTGGAAGGGAGAGGAGGAAGTGGTGGTTGCACACCATGTGTCTGTGCAACAAGCAATTCTCCTGAGCCTTGGACTACACAGCCCATCAGCAGTTGCTGCGCTGATGCACGGCAGGGTTAGCATCACTCCTGCTAGATGGGGATTGTGGTGGTTTGTCTTGGCACACCTGCCGTCAAACAAGCCTAACTTGCTTTGGAGCTTTGGCACATACTCCCTTTCCTGGGCTGAGAGCATCGCTGCTCTGCCCTTGCTGCCTGCCTTTCCTTGACACCAGGGACGAGTGCTTTGAGGCTGGCATGCTGCCCATCACACTGGATGTGCTGCTGCGTGTGCACAAGCTTGTGCTGGCAGCCGTGGCGGCGCTGCCCTCCACACTGCCCTCGGGCGACGTGGTCTACCCCAACTGGGACGTGCGGCATGTGCTGGGGGAGTTGCGGCAGCGGGTGCTGCGCGGGGTGACACTTGTGTTCAGCCGTGTGTTCCCGCTGGAGCGCCAGCCGCAGACGCACCCGCTTTGGCAGATGGCCGAGCACTTCGGCGCGCGGTGTTGCACCTCCATGGAGCCGGGCGTCACCCATGTGGTTGCTGCGGCTGGCGGCACGGAGAAGGTTGGCATTGATGCGCTTCGGCTGGCTGCGCTGCTCGGTCTACCTGCCTGTCTCGCTGCTTGTTGGCCTGCCTGTCCTTGCCCATGAAGGAACTGCCCTGCCACATAGGTTGTATGCACTGGGCTTGCTGGGTGGTGAGTGTACGGGTTGGTACCTCCTGCTGGCTTAGGGTGCCTGTGGTCCAGTGAGTGCTCTGTTGCTGTGCAAGCTTGTTTTGCCTGCCTTGTATGCAGGTTTTGCAGGCTCGGCAGCGCGGCTTGTTTGTGGTAACCCCAGGCTGGCTAGAGTGCTCTTGCATTCTCTGGAGGAGAGCAGAGGAGCACCGTTTTGCTGTGCCGCCTTAGTTCGCCTGGCTCCCCAACGCGGTCGCTGTCCTTATCACAGCATGGCTTTGCTTCAACATGTGTGTTTGGAGTGGTCTCGGGAAGTGTGCTGGTGTCTCCACTCTGCGAGTCTGCCCAGCACGGTATTGCTCTGCCTTCGCACCTAGACATCAGCTGCTCCATGGCCACCCAAGGCAGGTATGGTGGGCCTTGGCACCACTAACATAGACAGGCGAGCTCAGCAGCCCGGGCCCCTGGCCTGCAAGCCTTATGAATTGGGCTGCATCCTTCGGCAGCAGACAGGCAACGAATGTTGGCACCTGCAGCCCCTGCACTGTCGAGCTGCGGGCTGCTATATACTGCGTGATGCATGTTCCGCAACCTGCTTTACATGAGGATGGGATTAAGCAACTCTGGTCCCTAACCATCCATGATGGCTTGGCAACTTCAGGCAGCCTCGAAGCCTACTTTGCATGCAGTTCTGACAGGTCACAGCTACTAGCAGTAGTGCATTTAGCTTTTACTACCCTGCCATGCGGATGTGACATCAAGCGCCAGCGCTTCCCGTACACAACGACAGGTGACACGTGAAGCACCCTGTGAGGCCTCAGGGCACGTTTGCACATCCGTATGTAAAAGGTACCATCGATTTAAGTTCTGACTGAGCAATATAACTGATCCGACGGGCGCCGATGGCCACCGACATTTTCGACCCAAGCTCCGACTCGGTATTCCTTAATGGTTTACGGCTGTGGAAGCATATCTTGAACAAGGGTGTGCAGGTGATTGATTCTGCACCTCTTGTTCGAGTTCTTGGTGTCCTGGGAGCACACTGTGTGCTTATTACAATCCTCTAGCCCAACACTGCTTGCTTGGAGTCCTCGAAACGTGCTACCAATATCTTGTAGTTTTGCTTGCAGCTTGGTTCCGTCCTTGGGTTGGCTGTGGTGGTCCCGGCAACTGCTGTCGTGGTGTACAAGAACGGAGGCAAAGAGAGGTTTACGGTTGAAGGGTTGGGGCCAAAGCTGGCCAAGGCTCAGGCGGTGAGCGCAGCGGCCGGCTTGGGTTTATCAGGTAAGCATGCTAGATTGTCACCTTCAGTTTGAGGGCACATGACTATGAGAAGGGAAACACAAGTGGCAGCTGAACGCATGCAGAACGCTTTCTCTCCAGCAATTTGCGCACAGAGATTCCCTGGCTCCTTCCTTGGCACTTACTGGCAGAGGTCAGGTGCTCGCTTCTGTCTATCACACATAAGGTGCATGACACTTGATCAGTCTTTCAGCCCCCTGCTTCAGCTCGCCATTTGTCGTCTTGCTGTACAGTCCTTGCGGGCGTGCTGCGCATTTCCCAGTACGAGGACAAGAGAGACGCATTAGCTGACCGAGCCTATCGGCTGCACTATAACAAGGGCCAGTCCCGCTGCGACCTCATTGCACAGGCAAGTGCCACTTGACATGCAGGTGTTTACTAGCCAGGCAGCACCACACCCACACTAGAACCCTGGCACAGTACCTTGCAGCCGAGTCCCTCCCACACTCAATATGTAGCGGAGGAAGCAACTGCATTCATGCATGTCCTTGCAGGCTGGTATGGCAATTGGTGGCGTTGGCGCCGCGACCCTGCTGGGTCCCACTGCCGTGGTGATCGTGGGCGGCGCCTCAGCAGGAGCTGCGCTGGGTGTTCTGGCTCATGTCATGACCAAGAAGACCTAGCTAAAGGTCTGCTTAAAGAGCTCCACAGTTTAGCATTGCGCCTCACATTACTAAGACTAAAGAGAACCCGAAAGGTGTCTCAAGGGGTGTGTTTTGGGCTCTCATGAGCCATAATATCCACACAGCTGAGCATAGCTGAGTTGATATACAGTTTCCTTGGTCTCAGGGACGTGCCACTGTCAGTGAGCTACATTGCCTGTGGCCGTCTACATTAGTAGCTGCCTGTGTAACTTCAGCAGTGCTTGAGAAGCATGCTCGTTTGCCAGTGTCGCAGCTCTCAAGGTATTGTTCTTACTGATGGCGTCAGCACTGTTCAACATGTGTACAAACCCTTAATAAGCTGCACTTGCTTGCGCTTACTTGCTGTTCTATAGAAACCATCCGCTTGATGGCCATCGGCGCTCAACAGCCATCCGAACCGAAAATTGCTTACAAAGAGGCAGTAACCACCTCACGTGAGGCCAAGGATAATCAAAATGCCAGCCAGCATGGTTGAGAGGGGCGTAATATGCAGGGCAAGAAGTTTGAAAATATGCAAGGAAGGTTGGATTGTGGATTGTAAACCCAAGCGAAAGCACACTGCCAGCAAGAACTGAGCAACGAAACTATCCGACTCAACTCTGCGCTAATAAAAGTGGAGAAACTGCCACTGAAATACGGCAGATAATACCCGACCCGGGCCCCATGGCGCTACATGCGAAGCTCAGCACTTACACTCGCATAAACCTGAGTACACAGGGCCCCAGCAACCAAGTGTGGCGGGTGCCACTTCAGTGTGCATACAGAGAGCCACACAATGAAATATCAAATTCTATCATTCCGTGCGGCGAGCTGTGCCGCTGCTATTCCCATTCCTTCCCACAGCTGACAAGCTGAGACCATTGTACATGCACCCACGCCTGTTGAAGCCCTCTTTCCATAAAGATGCCCTTCAAGCAAAACCAGGAAGGCACATGCCCGGTGTCAAGCCATCGGCTGGCCAGCCTACAGAAGCTGCGGCCTGTGAGCTGCCACCGACTGCTGCGCCCGATCCACCAGCCCCACAGCTGCCTTGCGGTAAGGTTCATGGATCGACAACAGCGCGGCATGCCAGAGGGCGCAGCCCAACACCTGGTCCAGAGTGAATTTGGTTGTGACCGCCAGGCGGCTGCATGCAAAGAAGAAGAAGAAGAGGGCGTCAGTGTTAGTGGCCTGTACAAAAGCTAAGGCCAGAGCGCCTGACGCCTCTGGCACGGCAGCCAACCGCTTTCCAAGACAAGACGAGACCTGCATCTGCCTTGCTCACCCCGCAGTGACGGTGCTCACCTTGCTGCTGCGTGGGGCATGATGTTCCTCTCCATCCACATCAGGAAGAAGTAGCCCAGAGGCCCCGCCGCCACCCAGCCTGCCACCGCCATCTTTGCTGTGCGAGGGTAGTCATATGGAGTTCCGCGCTTTCTGCTGCCCAGCTGAGCCAAGGCATCACCAGCAGCAAAGCCTATCCCCGACGTCACCGTCTTTACCTGCAGAGCAAGTGCACAGAAAGTGTGTCCAAGCGTGTGCTACCTGCAGTACTGCAAGGCTATCAACAAGCTCCCTAGAGCTGCAGCTACCCAGCAGCAAGGGTGCTGACAAGGGCGTTCGCAGGCACTTCGCCTTACCAAGAAGGGATGCCGCTGGAAGGTGCGCACTGCAAGGTTTAGGCTCCGTTGCACTGGTAGGAGAAATCCAAAGCGTGCGGCATGAACCTGCCCACCCAGCACCATGACTCTCAACGCGTGTGTGTAGTGTAAATAACTCAGCAGTAGGTGCTAAGGTTGATTTTAATTAACGAGTGACAACCAGAAACTTGCTCATCCCTTCAGCGGGCTCCGTGGGAGAACCTCTGCACCGAGGTAGCCGCGCGGGACGGGCGATGAGCTGGCAGGTATTTGTTTTGAGTCAGAGCTCGGGGGGGGGGAGGTCTCCTGCCATCTGGTTGGAATGGCGGATTGTAAGAACAGCATCCAACTCCTTGTACGTTATCATTTACAGTGAACTGATGTGAGATCAGTTTTGGCTACGCTGAGGTCAACTTATAGTCGTTCCTATAGCCTGGGACCAAGATAAGGCTTACATAGAACCCCCATGGTAAGGCACCTGTGCCACAGCAAGGTATAGCAGATGCGATGCACGGCGATCAAGGTGACGAAGGACCTCCTGCGACCCTGCAGGCGGATATACGCAAGTTTTTTTTCAAGAAGGGTGACACAGGGAAGCCCTCAGGTAAGCGTTGCTGCACCCTGAGAGCCGAGGTAGCGAAGACATTAGCTTCGTGCGGCCCAGGTTGTGCAATCCCATATAGCTAACCTGGGGCTTGCGCTGAGGCTTGCTTCCTACTGCCTTTACAACCTCCAGGAGGTGCAGCTGAAAAGCCTAAGAGCCAGGAGGGCTCGGTACCTGCTACAGCAGGAGCTCAAGCCCCATCTAAGCCTGCTGCACCAGCGGCAGCAGTTTCAAGGACAGAAGCAGTGGCCAAACCCGCTGCTGCCTCCCCGGCTGCTGCAAAGAAAGCTGCAAAGGCTTCACCATCTAAAGCGAAACCCGTAGCGGCCGTTACAAAGCGCAAGAAGGCGCAACTTGTTGAGGACGACAGTGACGTGGTGAGCACACAGAATATTTGAGAATCATTTGCAGGGCTGGCCTCCGCTGCTGCCTGCAGCTCTTTCATGCCACTACCTCAAAGCTGACGGTTATAGGACAGGAACCAGAGTTACCAGCAAATAATTGTTCCTGGCATGGTTGTCGCACGCTGGCAGGTCATCCTATACTTACTGCACACCGTTACCTTGACACAAAACCTAATCCCACAACCCTGGAGGCTTGCCGTGTCCGTCTCCAACAGATTCGACGCTGCCTCCGGGCATCTGTGTCATTGCTGCTATTGCTACTCCTGCAGGCTCGTCGCTCTGTCACACCACCCGTAAACCCCACTGGTGCTGCTGCTAGTGCAGGAGGAAGTAGAACTCAATAACGAAGCAGACGCGGACTTCCAAGTCGACCTCACAGCTGGCACCGACAGTGATGAGGGCTGGGGGCAAGATCTGGAGGCAGAGGGCAAAGACGGGTCGCAGCGGGAGGGGCCTGCAGCCAAGAAGCTGAAAGGGGCGGGCGGGCGTGCCACACCTGCCAAAAAAGCTGGTGCTGCGGCCGCAGGCGACGCTGCTCCTGATGGGGTCGAGGGCGCGGCGACGAAGTCACGGGGCAAGGCTGCCACACCGGCGCAAAAGGTGCGGCTGGGTGGGAACAGGAGGGGGCGGGGGCGGGGGTGTTGCAGTTTGGGATGGAGGGTTACATGACCAGTGCTCTCTTGGCTCCTAAAAAAAATATTAGGCTCAGCGGCGGCAAGTGGCACCTGGTATAGCGAGGCTATTCCCCCGTCTTCAAATTCCTGCCTGCCAGCGTCAGCCAGCAGGTTGGGCCCGCACAAGAAGGGTTTCCCATTTGTACGGCATTTCGCAACGCTCCTTCCATAAGTATCAACCCTCCCTCTCTGACAACCCTCTCTGACCTGTTGGGCAGAAGTCCGCCCCCGCCAGCGGCGCGGGCGCCGGCGCCTCCGGCAGGAAGAAGGGCGCCGCCGCGGTGCCCAAGGCTCTGCAGGGGCTCTCGGACGAGGCCCTGGCTGCTGTGGCTGCCGTGGATGAGGCTGCCAAGGGACTGCCGGAGGACGAGGAGGCCCTGGGGACGAGCTTCATGGCGGAGGGGGCCTTCAACCAGCGGCCCTCAGATGACCCACCCCACTGGCACGAGAAGGTGGGTAGCCATTCAGGATTGCCCAGCATGCTTTTTGTTTCACATGCGGAACTTGTTTGCATCAGAACTACCCGTGCTCCATTGCTTTTTGGTGGGAGGGTGGGTGGCGGCGTGCCATGGCGGGGTATGGTGGCCGGCGGGGCCAGTTGTGAAGGTGCGCCTGTCTGAGAAGCTAGCTAGGGCAGGCAGGCTGGCTTTGTGTGGCAGTCAAAATCGCCTGGTGTCAGCACTCACCTGAAAGCCTTGGACGAGGGCAGTAACATCTGCCATCTATGTATGGCCTAAGCACCTTGCCAGCAAAAGTAGCACGTCATAGTGGCGACACTGACTCTTATAGCATTACATGAGTGTCCTGCAGGAGCCCCCCAGAGGGCACCCCGACTGCCTGACCGGCAAGACTTTTGTGTTCACCGGGGTGCTTGACTCCTTGAAGCGCGAGGAGGCTGCTGACTTTGTCAAGCGCCACGGGGGCAAGGTAAGGCTCGCCCTTGTTGCGACACGGGGGCAAGGTAAGGCTCGCCCTTGTTGCTACCATGGCAGCAGAGGATACTGCCAAGGATGTGTGGCGGGACAGCAGGCGGCCTCTGTTGGTCGTTGTGCCCCTGACCCTTGCAGTCCTTACCAGCTGGCCGCAGGTGACGACCAATGTCAGCAGCCGGACCGCGTTCCTGGTGGCTGGCCAGTACTCGGGCCGATCCAAGTTTGCAGCGGCACGGGCGCACAACGTAGGTGCCGGGGTGGCCTCCACTGTTGCTTCCATCCCTAGCAGCCACACTGGCTCCACTGCGCTGCGTGCCTGGCAGTGATCCAATGCCGCGGCAAAGATACCTACTTAGTGCTGCAGAGCGAAGGGTTGGCCAGCATTGGGAAGGCTTTAAGTGCAGCAATGCCGGAAGAGTCTGATCTACTAGACCACTGCTGCGCATAGCGGGTTGCTCATGTAGGCCTGGAAGCGAGCACGTGACTGCTTGTGCCCTTGCAGGTGCGCATCACCAATGAGGAAGGCCTGTTCACCCTGGTGAGGGCAGCACCCGATCCCCAGGCAGCAACGGACATGGATCTGGACCAGCAGCAGCAGCCTGCAGGGCAGCAGCAGCCAGATCAAAAGCAGCAGCAGCAAGGGCAGGCCGTGAAGGGCGCCAAGCAGGAGCCACAGCCTGCAGGTGAGGCTAGCATGCTGTGCAATCGCTGTAGACTAAGTTGAGATGAAGGGCATAGGACCTACGATATGTGGCAGCGGCGTGTCATCCAGTACGCTGGTGTTGCTATTGGGAGCCGTGCAGACCGCCGTGCTGCATGCGTCAGCTGTCTGTGCTATTGTCTCCTGCCTAGGGTGTTGGTCTCCAGGCAAGCTGAGCCCTAGCTCTCCTAGCCCTTGCGAGTCGAGGTAATCTGTCTCGCCACGGCCCCCGCTGCTGCCTGCTGCCTGCTGCAGCCCCGTTGGGCGCCCCCAGCTTCTATGGCGGGGCCCGACCCCAGCAGCCCACCTCAGCGCTCGCAGCACTCAACAGCATGGGCCGCGCCCCAGGCGCCGCAGCGCCCAGCGGCGGCGCCGCCGCGGGCGGAGCCGCCGCTGCGGCGCCTGCCGCGGCAGGCAACGAGCTGTGGGTTGAGAAGTGGCGGCCCAAGATCTTCCACGAGCTGGTGGGCAACAACGGGCTGGTGGCCACGCTCCAGCAGTGGCTCAAGGACTGGGAGCTGGTGCAGCTGCATGGGCAGGAGCCGCAGCCGCCGCCCGGCTCAGGCTCCGGCCCGTGAGTGTTGTGCGCACGTGCACTAGGTTGTGTGGCCGCATGTGGCATGTGCAGCCGCGCAGCCGGCCGCTGGACTGGGATATAAGCTCCGACAGTTCAATGGGGACTGGGTAGATGCAAGGTGGCGCTGGGGAAATCAAAGGACACGTGGTGGGTGTTGGGTGGTGGCTTCCAGTGGTTGGCCTGGGTGCTCCTTCCTAACTCCACATCCAGTTTTTGGTCACCAAGATGTGGGCCCTCCCTTTGTATGTACGCTATTGAAGGCAGCGTGCTAGGGCTAGTTAGCAAGACCGGGAAGCTGGTGCAGCGGCGGCTCAAGGGCAAAAGAAGGTATTGACTCCCCCTTGGGTGCTAACTCCCTGCAGCAAGCGGGAGAAGCTGGTGGCTGACCTGAAGAAGAAGGCTGTGCTGCTCAGTGGGCCGCCGGGCATTGGCAAGACGACCTCAGCGCTCATTGTATGCAGAGCCCTGGGCTATGAGCCCGTGGAGGTGCGCTTGTGCAAGTTGCAAATGTCACAAGGTGGAAATCTTGTGTTCTGTTGTGCCGGGGCGGTAGGCAGGGGCAATGGGAGGGCGGCATGAGGGGTGCAGGACTTTCTTCTGGCAGGGTGGCCGCTGATGCCGGTGCCCTTGGACGGCCTAAGTGCCTGGAAGCTGTTTGGCAACTTTGGTGAGAAGACTGTGCCCCCAGCTGGGCATTGATAGCAGGCCCATACGCAGTGAAGGCCTGCTGCCATCCTGTCTTGCAAGCCACCAGGGCAAGGGGAGACGCACGAAGCCAGCTTGGCTGCAACGACAAAGCCACGCTGGTGTCTGCGCCCATCCTGCGCCTTTTGTCGTCGCCTGCAGGTGAATGCAAGCGACACCCGTGGCAAGGCTGACGCTGCGGTGGTGAAGGGCGTGGGCGGCAAGCTGGCCAACGCCGTGAAGGAGCTGTCCACCAACAGGGCGGTGTCGTATGACGTGCACGGCAGGCGCAAGAAGGTGGGTGGGTGGGGGCAGGCCGCTGGTTGTGGTAGTTGCTGGTGTGGGGCTTCATGTGCGCTCAGCATGCTCCAAGTTCATTCAACTGAACTATTTGAACTTTGTGTGCAATGACTTCCAGCGAGTGACAGCTGTTGCTGGGTTGGGCACAAGGTGGGCGGGTGTTGGTGGATGTGACGGGATTTGCCTTCGAAAGCCCGCTGCTGGGATGAAGACTACGTGAATTCAAGCTGTTGTGCTTGGAAACCGCCCCTTGTTGTGCTGCAGCTGTGCCTGATCATGGACGAGGTGGACGGCATGTCTGCTGGCGACAGGGGAGGCGTGGCAGACCTCATCCAGGTGAAGTCTCTGCTATAGAACCTCTCCCTCCCAACACCCAGCATGGCATGACACCGACGAGCTTGGCATGCCGAGGCTCACCGGTGTCATGCTCTGCTTCGGTGGTTATTCAGCAGGCTGCCGCCTCTGGAGGCTGGCTTGCACATCCTCTTGCACTGGCCCGCGACAGTCCCAGGCTGCCAGGGTGTTGCAATGTCAGCCGGTGTTGTAGGTATGCGTGTGCCAGACGTTGATGTCTCCTGTGGGATCCCCTGCCTCCCAGCCTGGCATGGTGAAAGCTGAAATACCCGTGCAAGCCAGTCAGCAGTCCCCTGCACACTTCTGCTGCTCCTGCCACTTCTGTGCCCATCCATTGGCCCTTCCACGCTCTTACAGACCATCAAGAAGAGCAGGGTGCCCATCATCTGCATCTGCAACGACAAGTACTCTCCCAAGCTCAAGTCGCTGCGCAACGCAGTGCTTGAGCTGGACTTCCGCAAGTGAGAGGGTGCCATGCACTGGGAGCACGAGGGGGGCCTGGGGCCAAGGGGCTTGTGGTTGTCTGTGTGCTGTGGTGGCGGGGCGGTTTGACAACCGTCTGTTCTGTGGCGCGCAAAGGAAATGATGCATCGTCGCTTGCAATATAGTGACGATTCTGTGGCTGGCTGGACAGCAGCAATTGCAGCTTATCGAGTGTCGAAGTTGGATATGCAGGTACTTTCCAAGATATGTGAAACACTTACGGCGGGGCAGGATGTTGTAAACATGCGTGACATTTGTGTGATGGCCCCATGGGCCCAATGACTTTTGTGTGGCTTCCGGAGTTGCACAGAAATTGGGTAGAGCACTCAGCCCTTTATGGTCTGGTGCGCTGTATGCGGTGCAGGCCCACCACACAGCAGATCTCTCGCCGCATGATGGAGATCTGCCAGAAGGAGGGGCTGAGCATGAACCAGGCAACCATGGACGCGCTGGTGCAGGTGCGGCTTTTCTCTGGGCATCAGCCGGTTGTTGGGATGACTGGTGTCTCTGTGTATAGGTTGAGGGGTGGGGGGCCAGGTGCCCGACACCTGGCGTCCCTGTGATGCAAGCTGTTGGTCCACATTGGGTCTGAATTTGTCTGCGGCCCGATGTGGGAATTTGCTCTGGCTGGAAGAAAGGCGAAGGCAGTGCAAAGAAGGTACCGCCAGGATTGCAGCAATGCTTGGTGGTAGTAGGCAACTGTCCTCCTCCTTGGTGTGTGCAGACCGCAAATGGCGACCTTCGGTTGGTGCTGGGGCAGCTGCAGATGATCCGCCTGCGAGCCAAGGCACTGTCGTACGACCAGGTTTGTGACGGCAGGGATCTGTCGTGCAGTCGACGTGCCACCCGTAGGTCTTTCCCGCGCCCATGCGTTCCTGCAAGAAGCGGTGGCCCCCCCTGCCAGCTGCCCTGCTTCATGTGGGCCGTCTACCCCGATCTAATCTGTCCCTGCATCTCTCGCTCCCCACTGTGTGAGCACCACACACTGTGCTGGCAGCAGTGTCATAAATCCTAAACCCCTGAAGCCACACCCATCCTGCTGCTGGCCTGACCCTGGGTCATGACAGCCACATCCCCCGTGCACTGCTCACGTCGCCCCCGCTGTCCCTGCAGGTGCGCAGCGGCGGGTTTGGCACCGCCAAGGACTTTGAGATGAGCCCCTTTGAGGCGGCGCGCAAGCTGCTGTCGCCCGACTGCGACTCGCTGTCGCTGGGCGACCAGCTGGACCTGGTCTTTCAGGACATGGACCTGGTGCCGCTTCTCGTGCAGGTAAGGGGGTGCCATGATTCCCAGGCGTGTGAGGTTGCAGGAGGTTTGGATGCTTGGGTGCTCGACCCTGGTATTCCAGGACATGGACCTGGTACCGTTGGTTGTGCAGTTGGGGGGTTGCGATTTGAGGCGTGGAGGTGCTTCGGTGCTCGGCCCTTCCCCTCCCGGGCTGGCCCTGGTGCCTACTGCTGGTGTTAGTGGGTGGGGTTGACAGTGTGCCATGCGATGATATAGAAGATCGATTAGATACGCCAAACTAGTAAGTTTCGTTTTGAAAAGATCCCGGTGCTCGGGAGTATAAAGACCGGATGCGAATAAGTGCTTGCAAGGCTTGGGACTGGTGCTGCTGCTGGTACAGCTGGGAGGGGCCTACTTGACAGCGCGGGTGGCCTGTATTTTGGGTGATGCATCGCAGCTGCTTAGCTCAATTGTGGCTGCTATGCCGGCCGCAAAGGCGCGCGTGGCTTGCAGTTGTGGTGTAGTGTGCAGTGTCCATTAGTGAGCTGGGTGCACGCGGAAGGGGGCTGGGGGATGGCTCCCAGTGTTGTCAACGAAGCATAAGCGGTGGGTGTGGTTGCCAGGCCGGCTTGCTAGCTTGCATTACGGACCCTTTGGAAACTGTGCCCATCAAACTGTGTGCGCGTTAGGAAGCCCTTTGAACTCCTACACCAGTTCCTAGATCCACCACACGGCCCTGGTCCCCTGCAGGAGAACTATGTGAACCACCGGCCGCGGTTGGCATCCAGCGAGGTAGCACGACTCAAGGTGTGTTTGCAGGCATGGCCATTTGGGACTTGGCCTGTATGCAAGCTTGGTTGCACACTAAGCTCGTCCTTGCCTGCACTAAACTGTTTGGAGGGCGTCTCCTGTGAACCAGGTCATGGCATGAGCAGGTGTCCAGGGTGTGATAGAATGACTGCACTTGTCAAGCAACATTGCCACAATGGTAGCACTGCAAAACAGCATTGTCTCCCAAGGCCGCCTCACGCCAAGCGGGGCTACCATAGATTTCACCGCGAGCCTGAGACAGCAGCTCCGATGTGCCTGTTTATCTCCCACCTCCCTCTTGGCCCCGCTGGCCTTCCCTTTGGTCCAGCCGCTCCTACACTACTCGCCGCCGCACATCCTAGGCTAGCCCCATAGGGTCCTGTTGGTTGGCTGGCCATAAGCACACCTTGTAAGCTACCCTGAAAAGGACAGCTGCTGCTTCTGTTGCTGCGGCCGCGCCGCAGATCCTGGCCAAGGCGGCTGACAGCATCTCTGCCGGGGACGTGGCCACCCGCCGCGTGCGCCAGTACCAGAACTGGAGCCTCATGCCCTTTGCGGCGGCCATGGGCAGTGTCACGCCCGCGGCCTGGGTGCGCGGCAACAGGGAGGTGCTGGGCATCCACCCCGGAGAGAACAACTTCCCCAGGTGCTTGGGTGACTCGCTGGGAGGGTCACGAGGTGGCCTACTGAATGGATTAGGGAGTGGGTGGGACTCTGACTTCTGCACCCCCTTGCCACGACTGTCGTTCCCTTAGATGCGCTGCCCTCCGGACCACGCCGAGTGGCTGGAGTGGGTTCCGCCAGTTGCGGTTGTGCTTGGCCGAGCACAATCATGCTTTGCGACCACACGGGCAAGGTGTGTGTATGCCAGATTTCCCAAGCGTTGTTATTGGTGGCAAGGAATCCTTAGAGTATACTCATATCTGGATATGCACAGTTGGTGGGACTAATAGAGTGAATGTGCTGGTCCCTGCGTTAAGGCATGTCCCGGAGTCGTGGACGCCTAGCCTATGCAGCCGCCCTGCTGCCCTGCAGGTTCACCGCCTGGCTGGGCAACAACTCCTCCTCCGGCAAGCAGCGCCGGCTTCTGGGGGAGCTGCACACCCGCATGCTGTCCTCTACACACATCGAGACTGACAGGTGGGCTTGCCTTCACCACTGACCACCCAGGTCCCTGGTGTGCAAGGTGGTTCTCCTTGGTACTGACATTGAGACTGACAGGTGGGCTGCAGGCCGCCACACCTGCCGAGCTGCACAGACGTGCTTGTATAGGCTTGGCGCCACCAGTTGCTGAGAACCAGCTGCAGACTGGCATGCTAGTGAGTCCGCCTCCACTTCAAGGCAGTGAAGGGCATCAAAGCCAACCTTGCTGTTTCATGGGAGCACTAGCTGCCGGCCGTCATACCTGCGGTGCTGCGCAGCGACCCTTGCAAGCCCAGTGCACCACCCCACGCCCTCTGCAACAACGTGTGCAGGACTGGGCTGCGGCTGTCGTACCTGCCTGTGCTGCGCAATGTGTTGGTGAAGCCGCTGATCCAGGACGGCAAGGAGGGCATCCCAGTGGTACTGGGCATGATGCGGGACTACTGCATAGCTCGAGAGGATATTGATTTCATCACAGGTGGGCACTGCGGGGTCCTGGCTGAGGGGCAGGCTGCGCAAGCTTGTTGCTGAAGCAGGCCCTGGCACTGGCTTATTGTGGTGGGCATTGCCCGTCTTCGTGCGCAGCAACGATGCGAAGGGTCCTTGCAGGCCGGTGCGGAGCGCTGTGTTTTGCTTTAAGCCAAAACGTGCCTTTCGTTGGTGGCCGGGTGTGCAGACGTGACCAAGTGGAGGGGACAGGGGGCGTGGAAAGAGGACCCCTTCAAGCCCATAGAAACCCAGGTAGGCCAGCAGCAAGCAAACAACCAAACGAGCCAGCCAGCCAGCCAGGGCTACACCCCAGCTGCTCTTGTGTTTCAAGTACCGCCACGCTTGTAAAGGCCTGCTGGGGGGGTAACCATAGTAGCTGCCACAGCTGCCTCGCCACAGGGGTCTTCTGCTGGCGGGGAACAGGTGTTGTTGTCCTAGCAGCGTGAGTGTGAGTGAGCTGGTGCTACCGCAGGTCAAGTCGGCTTTCACCCGGGCCTTCAACCAGCTGCACCTCAAGCCGCGGACCGGGGCGGGCATGGAGGACGGGGTCACCAAGCGGCGCGGCAAGGGCAAGGGCCGCGGCAAAGCGGCGGCTCCGGCTGATGACGAGGATGATGAAGAGGAGGCTGGGCTGGGTGAGCGACAGTGATGCAAGCACGCACGCAAGCAAGCAGTGACGGCTTTGCCGCTGGGGGGGGGGGGGCAGCGGAATGGGAGGGCTAGTCTGTGGAGATGTGGGATGTGGGCTGGACTGTAAGAGCTGTGGCATGCGCCACAGTGTACCCAGCGGTGGAGGCTGCAGCCGGAGGGGATTCTTGGTTTTGCTCCAGAGCAAAACCAGATTAGAAGGGGAATCGATGCCTTCCAGCATCGCAAGCTTCACTGATATTCTTGATAGGGATATTATTGATCCCTGGGGGATGCAGGCGAGCTGGCGGAGGGTGGTGGCGGGTCTGCGGCCAAGACCCTGGAAGAGGAAGAGGAGGAGGAGCAGGACCCCGTCATGATCAGGCAGAAGGTGGGTGTTGCACCGTGGAGACTGCCTGCCCTGTGCTGAAATGTGGGTGGGGACGCTCGGCGGCAGCATACTCAGCGCGGTGGCTGGGTTCGGTTGAGACACAGGGGCTGCTTTCTCGGAAGAGAGTGGAGTTATTACTGAATCCAGCACGGCTGCAGTACTTGGTTTGTCAGGGGTTTCTGCCCCCCAGTTGTTGTTGTTGTTGATGGGCAGCACTACCTGTAGATTAGGTTGGAGCAGAAATAGACATACGAGCCATATATGTCCTGTGTGAGTGATATTGGCAGGGAGGCAGGGGCAGTAGCTGAAGGCTGGATGCAAGGTGTCAGGGACAAGCTTGCTTAAGCCCTTTGCCTGGTTGGCGCAGGCAATGGCGCTCAAGTCCAAAGGGCTGACGCTGACCCTCAAGGATGGCACCACCGCCGCGACCGGCAGGGGCGCCAGGTCTGGCGGCAGGGGGCGTGGCAGGTGAGAGGGCAAGGTGTTACCGCTCGATGGTGTCCCTGGAGGTTTTGGGTGGGCTTGCAGGCAGAAGGATATCCCTGCCTGCTGCTAGGCTGGGCTGGGCTGCACTCGCTCACATTTCAAAGGTCCAGGGACGGGCTCGCTGAACAGAGTTCTGGGTGGTGACTTCGATCGCTGGGGCTCCATATCACACGGGGTGTGCTGTGGCTGCCCCGCTCTGGCTGCTTGCTGGTGAATCATGCCAGGCACAGCCTCTACCTGTCGTGACTCACGGCATGTCTGGTGCAGGGGTGGAAGCACTTCTGGCAGGGGGAGTGGCAGGGGCAGGGGGACCAAGGGTGGTGCTGCCTCGGGTCGAGGGTCGGGCAGTGGGCGCGGCAGGGGTGCCAAAAAGTGAAGTCGCAGGGTGCAGTCCCAATGCCGGCGAATGGGCTGATGTAGGGACTTCTTTGTCTTTGTTTGTGTCTATGTTACAGAGTTGCCGTTGCCACGCAGTCGCAATTTAACAGGCCTGTCTATTACTCTGTTGGAACAAGTATTCAATAAGAACAGTGTCACAGTCATAGTCAACCAGGCTCGATTCGAATTCTATTCTGTTGTTACGAACGGTGTTCGACATGTGTGGGCCCCACAGCTGCGACAGCGGACAAGTTGGGACAAATACACATTGCTGTGCCGATATTGAGAGTTCGACCCTGTCCCGACTGCATCTAAAAGACATCACTTTGCTATTCGGCAAGACTAATGGCCCATGACCTCCACTATTGATTCTTTACATAGTCACCAGCAGCCCTGTCAGCGCTCGCTTCGTGCAGCTGCTGTGCCCAGGACAGCTCCTAGATCCTATATGTAGCAGCGGTGCCCGCCCATGATTACTGATGCCCGCCCAGCCTAAAACCAGGAGTTAGCCGCACCATCGTACCTGCAAGCATTGCAAGCATCCTCAGCAGCAGAGGCAGCATCATTTACAAGACAATCTACTGGCACTCGTCACCTGTTATTTAAGTCAGCCCAGTCAAGTCAAGTCAAAGCCCAGGACGATGCAGCGGTTGTGTACATGCAACACAAGTGAGAAGGCAAGAACATAGCTGCTCTTTCACCCGTAGAGCCATGTGCTGTTTGCATCTGAGACGTTCTTGGTCGAGTGTGGCACCCCAGCTGGTATGTACAACTCATCCTGCAACACACACAAGGTGCCCCTGCTCAACCATACATGTCTGGCTGCTGCTGCCCCTGCCGCCAAACTGTGCTGTTCTGTGGCCATAGCTCGTTCTGGACAGAGCTCTGCTGTGTTCGGCAAGCCCCAAAATGTTGCTTGTGCCGAAGCCTTGATCATCTGTTCCCTAGTGATTCCATTGTCTGCGACCTTCCAAAACAAGAATTAATTTTGGTTCTTTGCATCGCTAGAACTTGCCAACTGTTGCGAGCAAGTGCTGGTCATCGGGAACTGTTTCCAGCTCAAGCCAGGTTACGGTAGCAGCTACTGCTGCTGCTGCAGGGTGCGCACCCCTGGCTCAAGGAAGAGCTCTTCGTCTAGGAGAGTAAATCGCATCCTGCCTTCCTTGACTGTCACCAGCTCATTGCAGTCGTGGGTGTAGTTGTTCCACTCATGGCCTGCAATGCAAGGTGGCAGTGTGGCATCATGGTGCAGGCGGGCCTGTTGTGGCACCCCAGGAAGCTCGTCCGTTTGCGCTGTAGCGAGGAACTTCCTCTACCTGGTGGGTCTACCATCACCCCACAGTGGAATCCTGCCTGCTGCCAGTCCCTTTCCACCACCTGCTTGTCTAGTGGAGTTTTAAACTTTTTCTTGATCACATATTGCTGTCGTTGACTTCCCAGATTAGAACGAGCTGTGCTGGAGGCGCCACCAAGAACTGACAGGACATGCCTGCCCCAAGTCATGGCATACTATGTTGGTAGCGCGTCTCCCCACTGGTTCACGTGTTCCCGAAGGCAGGTTATCCTAGGGTCCAAGGCTAGGTCCTTTTTCTTAATGATATCCTGGGCGCCATATAGTAAGGATTTACTCATCTCAAACCATTGGCACTCGATGACGACCAATGCTCGATGCAAGCGAATGAGATATATTTGGTTGGACAGATTGAGCTCAACACCACGCCGGGTGTAGGCGCTTGTACCTGATGGCTGCGCAGCCTGGCTGGTTCAGGTTCCTATCGACATACTACGTCGCAAACACTGTGGTGCTCCTTTCATACTTTGTTGCCAGGTGGCACTTCCTGAATCATGGTCCGCACGGGACATATTCACGCCTCGACAGCAGGGACGACCTGATCAGCAAGGTTGTTGCCAGCCAGGAACCCCTCATTTATCTTGGACAGCCTTGCCTGGGGTGTGCACTTACAGGAGTTCACTCTGTGCAGGAGCGCAGCACCTTCCCACTTCTACTTTTGGCACTGGCTGTCAAGTTTTGGCGACAGCAGTCCTTGGATGGCTTCTTGTCAGACTTATTCTTCTATGGCAAGGTATGCAGAAGTATGTCCTTGCGTTAGCCTCAAGAGATTTTGTGTGTGCAGTGGCGTGCGTGAGTTGCCTGCCAGTGCGCGACTGTTATATTTCCCCCTTGAATTCCGTGCCACCTTCCCAGCCAGCACTTCAGCACCAAAGAGCGCCCCTCACTCCCATGCTTGTGTCCATCTGCAGGCGTGCATAGGCGTGCTGACCTTTTACCAGGATGTCAGGGCCCCAGCGGTGCTGCTGTTGGCGTGGCTTTGTGCGTGAGGCAGCTATTACCCGCCTATGTTGACTGCCGGTGCTCGCTTCTGCTGCTGCTGGCCACGTCAATGCCTTCATTGGCCCTCCTACTCACTGCCTGCCTGCAGTGTTGTTCCTACTGGTGCCACAGCCCCTGTACAAGGGGCCCTCTAGCATTGAGAACTTCACACCTGCCAGCTTCAAAGACACAGTTCTTGACAGGCCCGACAGCGGTACTGACTGGCTGGTGAGAAAGACAGTCGATGCAGGCTACCCAGGCTAGATAGAGGGGCATGACACACGTGGTGGGCCTTGTGCCACCCCAAGCCAACCCGTCGGCTGCCTGGTAGCTGCTTCTGTAAAACTGCTGCATAGTGGGACTCCTTGCCTGGCTGACAAGGCAGCGGGTTTCTATGCCTGAAAATAACTGGGGTATGTAGTATAGTCCCCATAACACCCAGCAATCAACCTGACAGTTGACCTGCATCCTTGCCCCGGCAAACTCTGGGGCCCCCCTGTAGGTAGAGCTGTTTGCGCCCTGGGCCCCACCTTGCATACACCTGGAGCCCGTCCTCGCAAAGCTATCGCTAGCCTACACAGCCGAGCATCTGCGCTTTGGCAGGATTGACGTCAGCAAGTGGGTGTTTGACATGTGTGGGTACTTTAGGTGCTGCTTGCCAGTGGTACAGTGACTGCGACAGGGTTGTTGTGTTGTTGCTGGTTCCTTCCTTGCCCTGGGAGGCACCCACACTGCCGGCCGGTGAGTTGCAGGTTGTTGTGGAGGGAGAGGGAAGCCCTGCTGCCTTCAAGCAATGCAACATCTAGCCCGCGCGCCTGTACAGCTTACCTTAGCCTGCTGCCTGTGTTCCGCTGTTATCCCTCGGGGGCGCAACACTTATCTCGCATGCATTGCCCCTTGCAAAATTAGGTTGCTGGGCCCAGTGCACCCTGGCTGGCTGCCGCTGATGGTCCTCGCAGGTGGCCAGCCATGGCGGCCCAGTTGAACGTCAACCTGTCGGGCGTGGCCCAGCAGCTGCCCACACTGCTTCTGTTCGAGAAGGGGAAGGAGGCGGCGCGCATACCCCATGTGTATGAGGATGGCAGCGTGGCCAAGGGGCGGTTCCGTAAGGTAGTTGATGCCTTTGTAGAGACCGGAAGGGGTGTGGCTAGCAGCTGTGGGTGGCACCAATGTCAACAAGCCTTCGGGTTGTCAGTCAGTGAAGCAACTTCAAGTCATGGGCTGCTTCTTTAAGCCTACCCAGTTGCTCGTTGAAGGGTGCCTTTCAGCTGCTGGACTGCACGCCACCCCCAGGAAAGCCGACTAAAGTCTAGCTAGGGTCGTTGCTGCGCAACGCATGCATGCTGCTGTGCTCTGTTCCTCTAACGCAGGCCGACATCATCACCGGCTTCGAGCTAGAGAGAAGGTTTCATAAGCGGGCAGGGCAGCCTGAGGGATCTAGCACAAGCCGGACAACCACGGCCAGGCGACGGCGATGAACCTTGCCGTGACCCTGTCCAGAGGGTGCACAGCGGTGCTGAAGGATCGCTGCACCACTCGCTTCGGATTTGCTGTTGAACTAGCAAACATCCTGCAGAACCACGGAGCGAATCAAATTCCCTGCTCATTAAACCCACCGCCCTGGCCATGCCCAAGGTTTACTGTTGTCGAGGTGCGCTCATGCTAGGGCTGCTTGTCTGCAACGCTATTTACAGTGGTATAGCTTCCCCACATGCGCAGCACAGATGTAGCTGTCCCTCGCCTGTGTACAAGTATTGGCCTAAGATGCCTGCTAGCCCATGACTTGATAGTCTCAACTTGCCTTACAGGCGCTGTGCAGCGCTCGTCAATTTACTTCTGGGGCTTGTGGCCCTGCGGCGAGTCCCTTCATATGATATCATATGATATGATGTGGACCACCGACCAGGCCTTTAAGGTTGACAACTAAGGAAATGTAAGGCGTTTCCACCCCCTGCCTACAGCTTTCACTGAACCCTTCTCTGCGACCCAAACTAGTTGGACCTTGGAGCGCCCTCTGTCAAAGGGTCAGCAGGCACAGCACCCAGTAAGGCCCTGTGTGCGCACGAGTCGTGGAGACTGCGAAGGGGTGTTTGCTGCCTTCTTTATCTATTGTTGTACCAAGACCACAGGGAGCTCGCGGATGTGATGTGCATCTTTTAAGTTGAGCACCACGACCCCTGCCATGCACTGGAAGCTCGCAGCTCTGTCTAATAAGACCAGAAAGTTCGCAGGCCCTCATGGAACCTGTGACCTGGTGCTCGACGAGCGCCAGGAGGTCAAGATTGGGCGAGCTGTTGTCGGGCCAGGCAGCTATGCCCTCCCAGGACACTGGGTTCAGATATCTTCCAATCACTGCCGGCTTTTGTATAAACCCGAGGAGGTGCGCTGCTAACAGTAAGGGAACGTGGGCTGCCTTTGTCCTGGGTTGCTGCTGGGCAACCCGTCCAAGTCGTAATAAGTTCCCCGGTGGCAAGCTGGGCTTTGGCAGGTAGCAGACTAACATACGCCCAAGCAAGGAGTGCAAAGCCTCCTTACGTGCAGGGCTGCTGGTATGTAATCGACAGTTCTACGAACGGCACCTTTATCAATGGTGTGCGTGCCCCTCGGGGCCAACCCCGTCCGCTGCACCCTGGCGACCGCTTGAGGCTCAGCTCCGTGCCCCCTAACGAGCCTGACAACCTCTTCGAGTGAGTGTTGATGCCTTCACTTCACCTTGGTGTTGCTGTGTGGCCAGCAAGCTGTGGTCGAATCTGATAGGGCACCCTTGACAACTGTTTCTGCCAGGGAACAGGCAGGCCGTGCATAACAAGCTCACATCCTGGTCAAAAGTAACTGTTTGCCGCGTCTGCCAGGTACCAACTTGAGCAGTGTGCGGGTGGCCTGGAGCCTGCTGCTAGCGGTGTCCCACCCCCCCTGCAGCAGGCGGTACAGGCAGCCGCCCTGGCTGGTGCAGCTGCCGGACAGCATGTCACGCCCCGGCCGAATAAGCGAAAGGACGCCAGCGATGTCAGCGAGAGCCAGCCGCTCACTGACAAGAAGGCGCGGCTAGATGCCCACCAGCAGCAGCACGTTGCGGTGGCCGGCACAGCAGCAGCAGCAGCAGCATTTCACGTGGCCGCTGCTGCAGTGCCTGGTACTGCTGCGGGCGATGGCGGGGCAGCTGCAGCAGCTGGGGCAGGTCAGGCGGGTGCTGCACCCCATGGCGGGGTGCAGGACCTACAGACGGTGATCCACCTTCAGAAAGCAAACCAGGTGCGGTGCCTCGCCTCATGTGAAGGGTGGCAGCAATTGAGCAAGGTCTGGTTACTATGGCTGGGGTGTGCATGCCTGCTGTGTCGCCGGCCGCTGGTTGTCCTGAGCGGATCTGGCAGAGACATGTGGTGTCGTCTATTGCTCCCACTTGCTCTCCGCTTTGAGTGCCAGGAGGGAGAGTCAGCAAGGCCTCACTGCCAGCAGAGCACCATGTGCACACTGTGCCACCGGCCCCCCTATGCGCTCAGCAATGGCAGGAGCACTATTCCACCCCGCCTGCCTGCCTTCCGGGCTGCCTTCATCACCTCACTCACGCCGCCTCCCCTCCTGCTGCCACCCTGCCAGGAGCTGCGGGGCCGGCTGGAGGAGGAGCGCGCCGGCAAGGAGGCGGTACAAGCGCAGCTGAGGGCTGTCCATGAAGCGCACGCCGCTGCGCTGGCAGATGAACGACACAAGGCAGTTGCAAGCCGGCATGAGGTGGGTGGAGGAAACTGTGGAGCGTGCGCTTGACTACCAGTGTGTCAAAATGCCCCATCGCGTCCTAGAAGGGATCTGGTTGGGGTCATCTCCTCAGAGGAGGACACATGTAGATAGAGCCTGGCAGTCGGGAGGGCTGCGGTAGCCTGCTAGTAGCAGGCTGATCGTGTGTCCTGCACCGGATTGTGTATGCAAGGGCTGCAGCGTGCTGTGTATATTGTAGCAGCAAGGAAACTGCGACCTGTTTAAAGCATTGCATGCGTTGCATGTTGCAGACTCAGTGTTTTATGTCACATCACCCCTTGATTTGAGTGTTGGTGCAAACCCCAGAGGGCGGAAGCGACATATTACACAGCTTACTGCCAATGTGTCCTGGTCCTTGCCCATGCAGCATAGGCAGCATGTGGAGGCCGAGTTGGCTGCCTCCAGATCAGCACAGCAGGCGGCAGAGCAGGCAGAGCAGGAGGCTGCCCAGCGTGCACAGCAGCTGGAGGGTGAGCTGCAGCAGGCTCAGCAAGGTACCGCTGCGGCGCAGGCGAAGCTGGAGGCTGAGCGTGCACAGCGTGAGGCTCTAGAAACATTGCTGGGTGAAGAGAGGAGGGCGAGGGCGGAGGCGGATGAGGGCCTGGCAGCGGCGATGCTGCAGGTGTGTGGGGTGGGCAGGGGCTTAGGCAGGTGCTAGGCTATGGCGCGCTTGCCGCCTGCGCTTGCATGTAGGAATAATGATAGTATGTCATAGTCTGACAGCAGGCTGAACTTTGACTAGTTGCTGTTGGCTGTGTTGCTGCTGCCTGGGATGGCAAAGCGAACAGAGCACATGCCTTTTGTCACAGTACCCTAGCGTGGTGAGCTAGAAAGCCGAGTACGCGTCATTTGACACCTTCGGGGGCCTTGCGGTTGCAGGTCAGCACGCTACAAGAGGAGCTGGCGCAGCAGCAGGAGGCCCTTGCGGGGTTGCTGGCTCAGCTGCGAGCCAGCGAGGAGGCGCAGGCGCAGGCCCAAGAGCAAGTGCAGGAGCTGTCAGCCAACTTGGAGGTGCGCGCTGTGTGCGCCGTGCTGACTCGGCATGGCTCGTACTGAGGTTGGCAAGTGAGGCAGCTTGCAGTTCCTGATCATACGGGGGAGCCATGACCGTCAACCTCTGCTGCCGCTAATGGGCAGGGCCGCTGCATGGGCCACACCCTGGTGGTCTGCTCACCCGCCCCTGGCCCGCCGGGCGCCTACAACTGCTACCTACCCCAACTCTGCAACCGCTGCCATGCATGTCCCCGCAGGCCAGCCGTGCCCATGCGGGGGCCGCTGAGGCACGCGCCGCCCAGCTGGAGGCGTCTCTGGCAGAGCTGCAGGCTGCCCGGGCGGGCCTGGAGGGCGGCTGTCGGGAGCTGGAGGGGCAGCTGGCCGCCACCAGAGCGCAGCTGGGCGAAGCGCGGCACCAGCTGGATAGCCTGGCCCTGCGAGAGGAGACCCTCAAGGTGCGGCGGGTGGTGTGTTGCTGCACACCACTGAAGCTGTGTATCAATACCATAGCTGGCCCAGTGGAGACCATGTATTAGGGTGGCTGGCTACTTGTGCTCGAAGCCGCCTGGTGCTGGGCGGAGCGCAGCCAAGGCATGCATGTTCTCTTTGCGGCAGCTCCTCTTCCAGGAGGAGTGCTTGGACTTGCTCACTACCTGCACAGTCCGGGCGGTGCGCACTGTGGGGGCAAGCCTAGCGAGGCTCCGTTGCCGTGTGGGAGGAGGGCTGCTTGGACGTTGCCTAGGTATTGAACCTTCCTCCGGTGGTTCTTTGGCCTGCAGGAGAACTGGCTGGTTGTGAAGGCGTGCATCAACCAGATCCAGCAGGGCGCCGCCATGTCCAAGCATGCCAAGCAGAAGCTGGACGCGTTCTACCAGCAGGTGGGCAGCGGGCTGCGTGCCTCTGCTGAAAACCATGCTTGCACAACCGCTGGCAGCATTCGTGGCAGTGTTAGTGGTGTGGCCACATTATCGTATGCTCAGCCGAGGGAGCAGCAAACGTCATTGCATCTCCTCAGGGACATGGTCCTCATCCTCATAAAACCTGGGAGCAGGAATCACATGTACAAAAGCTTTCCAACTTTGCTGGCCCCGAGGTTGGGTACTGGGTGGAATTTCCCGTTGCTGTATATAGCAATGCCTAACCCGTATGTCTTGTTGATAATTACAAGTGTTCGTCTAATAACACAAACACACCCCTTGCATCCCTGCAGGTGGCTGTGGCCAAAGCCGAGGCTGACACCTCCTACGACGCCATGATGGATCAGATCCACGTGGTGACCGAGCACCTGGCGGATGCCGAGTCCAACTTCCTGGCGGGGCGTGCAGCTCCTGCGGCCACTGCTGGCGCGGCGCCCACCCCACTGGGCACTGCAGCAGCTGGCTGTGGTAGTCAGAGGGAGCAGCAGCTCCAATGCGTGGAGCAGCAGGGAGAAGAGGGGGGAGACACGCAGGGCGGGCAGGTCATGATGACGCTGCCTGAGGCGGGGCCCACCCAGGAACAGGAGATGGGGGAGGGGGAGGAGGGCGAGGCGGCGGGAGAGGCTGCGGAGGGCGCTAGCCGGGCTGGGCCACGGCCGCGGCCTCGCGACAGCCCTGCCAGCCAGCCGCAGCCGCCTCAGCAACAGCTGCTGCCGCCGCGGGAGGAGCAGACCCACCCACCAGGCTTTGACGTTGTCCGCCGCCTGGAAGCCGCCCTGGCTCAGCAGCAGCAGGTCTTCGGGCAGGCGGCCCAGCTGCCTACCCAGGTGCTCCTGAGTGCCGGCGCCGGCGGGCTGCCAGGCTCGCTGGGCACGCTGCCGCTGGCGGCAGCGCTGCCCGCCACGCTGGCAGTTCCGGGGCTCTCCGCGGGCGGGAACGGCCATTTGCTGCCGCCGACGGCCGCTGCCGAGGGAGCGGCCGACTCTGAGGATGGCGAGTTGGATGGCATGGAGGAAGACGAGGCAGACTACGATGAGCTGCATGGCGAGGATGGAAATGGAGAGGTCCAGGGAGGTGCAGGGGGGCCGGCGGAGGAAGGTGGGGATGCTATGGAGGCTGAGAGTCCTGCCGGGCAGCGGGAAGTGGGTGTAGCTTCTGAGCCGGCCGGCCCGGAGGCAGGGCAGCAGCAGGCGGTGGTGAGGGAGCGACTGCAGCTGCCCCAGGGCGGACCGCAGCAGGCCCAGCAGCAGGAGCACGAGCGCAGCCAGAAGGGCGCGGGTGAACGCGCAGCCGACGGTGAGGGTGTAGCTGTTGGGGATGAGACGGATGTTGAGGAGGAGGAGGTCCGCCCCTCAGGCGCAGTGGTGGATGAGAGAGAAGGCCCAGCAGCACGTGGAAATGGGCAGCTGGCTGGCACGCCAGCAGCAGCAGCGGTGGCAGCGGCAGACTCCCCGAACGCACCTGGCGGCCGAGGCGTGCATGGTGCTGCGATGGTGCCCTTGGATGCCTTTGCAAGCGATGAGGAGGAGGAGGGAGAGGGTGAGGACAAGGCCGGTGAGGTAGGCCCAGGGCACGGGAGCGAGGCCCAGCAACAACGAGAGCATCAGCAAGAGCACCAGCATGAGGATGATGCAGAGAACCGGCAGAGCCTGGGCAACTCAGTAGGTGGAGGTGAGGATGGGTGCCTGTGCCCGTGATGGCACTTGCTGACGCACTTGGTGGGGGCGCGCTAAAGAATGACTGCGCTTTAGAAGGTCCACGCACTCGGTTTTTGTAGGGAAGCATGGTCGGACTTGCGTCCCATGCCGTCAGGGGTTCCAGTTGGTTGACTGTTCATCTAAAGCTGCCTCGTGAGTTTTGCAGCCCGTTGCCTCCCACTCTCAGGTTTCTCTTGATGACCTGCCTGCTGTCCTGCTTGCAGCCTCCGGCGGTGCGCTCGGCACACAGGAGCACAGCAAAGGCCGCAGCGGCAGCCAGCTGCCGTCCATTCCAGAGAGTGCCCCTCTGGAGTTGGACGATGCCCCAGCTGGGTACAGGAGCCCACCGGCACGGCCCCAGCACAGCGTGCAGGATGTTGGGGGCTGGACGCCGCCTGACACGGAATGACGACTAGCTGGGGGAAGCACTTGTGCTGCAAGTACGATTTCTTGGGAGGTCGTGTGTGACTAGAGACTTTGGACGTGCACCAGGGCTGAGTTGCACTGGGGTTGATGGAGCGTGGCTGGCAGTCCAAATCTGGTGTGCCAGCGTGCTGTGTTACCGCACAGTTTGATTCGTTGCATCTGTGGCGGAGGGATGACTGCCGCAGTGTATTACCTCGGCTGTGATTATGACATGTTTTTATCTCTTGATAATGTACACCCAGTAGCCCTACATAAGCTCTACCAGACAATATTTCGTCCTTGTAAGGACCTCCCTGGCCATGGTTCACAGCTCTAAGTAGGTCCCGCACAAGGTGTATGTCTGGTCTGCTGTCTTTTGTTTGTTGTTCGAAAGTTACTGCCCAAGGGGCTTCAGGGAGAGTACGCTGAGCCCTGGAGAGGGGAAGCCACAGCGCAAGGAACTACACAGCTGCTTCCGGTTCAAAGCTCTCGGAATCGGTGGGACCGGTGGCCTTGAGCCCCAGTCGCTGCACCAGCAGCTGCGCATTCATCAGCCGCTCCTGTGCCTCCAGTGTCTCAGCTGCCATGTGCTGCCAGGCTCCTGCCTGCCCTTCGCAGAACCCATGCAGCTCTTGCTTGACCCTACGGAGCATAGGAGGCAGAGGTGTTCACCCTGGCCTGTATTGCCACCAGGTCTGCGGCAATGGAGCCCATGTACCATGGAGCTTGCTTAAAAGCTGCGGCCCACAAACCTGCATGTGCCCATGCAGGATCAGTACCATGCCCACACTCACTTCTCCATGCGCTGCAAGAACTGCTCCTTCAAGTTGTCCAGGAAGCCGCTGCCCACTGCAGGAAGCTAACGTAAGGTCATTTTCTGACTTGCTTACAGTGAAGTATGCTCATTGCCTAGGCGCAGGCTCACCTGCCATAAGCTCATCAATCTGCAGCATGAGGTGGACATTAGAAATAAATGTCATTGGGTCAGCAGGGTACATTTTGGATGCGATGCACATGATAACAAGGGTTAGAAAGCAGTGTGGCGGGTGCCAGCTGCGATAACTTTGCCATGCAATATCTTAATGTCAGCATCGTACCTTGCGAAGGATAGCCTCTTGCTGAGAGGTCATGCCCAGTAGCCCTAGCTGCATTGCGGTAGTAAGGCTACCAGTTGTTTTGTACTACAGGAGCATGCATTTCTGCGGGACTGCAGCATACAGCGGCAGCATTCACCTTTATGGTTTCGGTGAGCGGCGCTTCCTCTTCACTGCCACCTTCTTCTGCTTCACCAAGCCCATGCTGCTGCTGCTCTTCTGACACTTCTCTGAAGGCCTTGCCATCCAGGGGGAGCTCTTGGTCTGCACTGTCGTTCATTTTGCGCTTCAGGCTGTGGTCCAGAGCTGCCATACCTACTGCCTTTGACGTGGGAGCTCTGTGCTACTTCAGAACAGCGGCTTTGCTGGCTTGTCGCGCTGATAAAAGGCGCTTTATAAGCTTGCAAACTACCAGACAAGAACAAGCGGGGATTACAGCCCATGGCAAGCCTTCCTCATTTGAACCCTTCCTTTTGGCGGGTATGCAGATACCTCGATCCCAGGCAAGGTCCTTCTGTATGAGCTTCTCCAGGGAGAGAGTAAACACCGGATGGTGGGAGTTCCTGCCGCTGTGACTAATAAAAATACGGATGGGTAACTGCGGTTTCTTGTGCTCAGCCCGTGTCACATGCCAACCTAGATCGCAAAAGGTTGGCTTATTGTCAGCAACCGGGGGGTCTTTGCAGTGCTCTTCCGCAACCTGTGCGTATGAAGCTAGCACTGGTGTCTTCTGGCTGCTAATACATGTCGTGCTACCTTCAGCTGTGAAAGCCCAAAGCCGGCAGGTTCTGCTAGCTTTACAAGTACAGCACAAGTAATGCTTCCGTTTCGTGTTCCCTGCTGCAGGAAACCTAAGATCTCCGAGACAATGCCAAATCTCTTCTTGCCCCGCCAATTTGTGCTGGACACCTGGCGTACCGATGTGCGGGGCTCAGACTTTGCCCTTGTCACGTGTGGCCCCGTCAGTGGCCTGCCTGGCAACGATGTGCTGGCAGCACCAGATGTTTTCCAGCAGCGCCACATGGTGCACTGTAGCACAGTAGGCATGGCAGTGGACAACACAGAGCTGCCGAACCTGCTAGCAACAACACGAGCCAACAGTGGGGCCAGCAGTAGTGGCGCTTGTGAGGTGCGGCTGGAAGCACAGCGCTGGCCACCTGTCCAAGAGGATCCGCTCCTGGCAGACTTGGATTCGGACGTGCTCCAGCACATGCAGCCAGCAGCACGTGCTGACAGGCCGTGCTTTGTTTGGCTGTCCGCCGTACCAGACGAGCTGGATGCAGCTAGCTTGGGTGCCAACCTGCGCAGCTTCCTTGTGCAGCAACTACAGCATGCAGCGGCTGCGCTGCCATCTTTGTCAGCAGCAGTGGAAGCCTTCCTGTCAGGGGAGGCTTCAGTACAAGCACACCCCACCCTGCGGCACCCCAGCTGGCCTAGTGACGGGCAGCTAACCTACGAGCTGGCAGCTACGCATGCAGCAGCGGCGGCTGGCAGCTCTCCTGCCTTTGGTGGAGACAGCCCGGGTGGGTCCGTTCAGCTTGAGCTGGATGTGACAGCTGTCGTGCAGCGGTATGCAGCCTCAAGAGCTTGTTCACCAATCCAGGTTGAGCTGCGCGTGCTAGGTACGCGGGTATTCCGAGAGAAGCGGCAGCATGCCTTGGTCGTGTGCACAGCCGGCGATGCTGGCCTGGAACATATCTTTGGGGCACCGCTGCAGCCAATCGAGGAGTACAATTTGCGGCAGCAGCAGGAAGGCGCCGGAGAAGTTGTAGTGCAGCCGGACTCAGGTGGCCACGGGCTGACCTGGTGGGTGCAGTCCAGCATCAGCCCAACGCCAGCAGATCAGGAGCGCACCCTACCCTGGAAGACAAGCCTGAACCTGGATGCTACCAAGCGCAGCAGCTGCCCTATCAGCGCAGCTGCCTACAACCTGGGCAACGAGAAGTATGATGCCCTGGAGCTGGCCTTGTATTTTCCAACTCCAGGCACGGCGCTGCAGCTGCCCGTGCGCCGTGTACTGCTGCGGCATGCAGATGCCCTGCGGCCCTGCAGTACAGGCTCCGTGCCGCGACCTGAGGAGGATCGTGTGCCCTCCGTTGCAGCAGTGGAGGCCCTGGCCCTTGCTGGACTGCCGCTGCTGGCAGCACCAGAGCTAGTGCGGGTGCTGAAGGAGGCTGGGAACCACGAGGTGCTACAGGCTTTAGGAGCACAGGGTGCCATACGCAAGCCAAGCCCTCGGAAGGAAGCCCTTTCACCAGCTCTTATGGGGAGGTCTTGATTGATAAAAAAGCAATGCTAGGTTGATTGGCAGGGGAACAATGGCCTGTAGGTCGAGGGCACTTGCAACTCGTGACATGGAATTGCAGCTCTATATCATGCAGATTGAGGTGTTGTACATTTAACATGCATGTCTGCTTTACTCGCACGGCTTGATATTATGCTTGTTGAGTATATGTTCATATACTTGTTGGCGCCAGTAATTTGTACAGCCTCCTTGTATGTTTGCACTTCTGGATGAGGCTTTTCCGCAGTATTGATGTTCAATTCTGCAGGTTGTGCGTTCAGTTGAGCTGATGTAGAACATTCGCTGGTGGTTTGAATTGTGGAGGCTGGCACTCCAACTTTAGGCCTGGCAGTGAAGTCATTGATTTTGTTGTAAGCACAGTACATCCTGCATCCTGCAAGCGTAGTACATCCTTGGCTCTTTGTTGGCCTCAGTTCTGGGGGACTCCTGGCAGACGGATCCAGTGGCGTTTCGCGGTGCGCTAATAGACTGAACAAAACTAGACAGTAGGACCTAGACTCGTTGGACTCGTTATCATAGGTCTGTGGGTGGTTGAAAGTGGAGGGTCCGCTGGGACAGCTATCAATGCCTGCCACAACAGGCAAATAGAGCTTGCATCAGCCCTGTCAGTACAGTGCAACCCTATCTCCTCTCTGTTCGCACTCCCTGCCACCCTTACTAATCACTGCGTCCAGCCCTGTCAGTTAGATCACCCCAACTGATCGCACTGCCTGCCACCGTTAGCTACCAAGGAGGTGTGAGCCTGCCTGCCGGCTTCCTGTATCTGCCAAACACGTGAGAAGCTGGTGGAACAAGCAAAGCCTGAGTTGCTGTAGACTTCCAACAGCGCCAGCGCCCAAGTGCGGAGGGCTTCTCAGCACGGCCTTGGCAGCAGATGGCAGCCAGACTGTGCGGAGGAGTGTTACTAGACCAGTCTGCAAGGTTTGTAAGGGTTGTGTGTTCCATCTGCCTGTTACTAGGCAATACAACATCAGCAGAGCTCCCTTGCAGCACTTGAGGAACCAATCTTTGGGAGCAAACCATTATTGTGCCAGGCAAACTGGCACCTAATTTGCTTCAGGGCACCAGCGGGCCTACCAGTGTGGAGAAGCCTGCCAACCCGCCTAAAACCAGACAGACAGCTGGCAGCCAAGGCCTGGCATATGTCGACACTTGTTCTCTGGGACTTTGACTGGAGCCTTTGCAATGAGAACACAGACACTTTCGTGATCAGGTTTGTGAGTCAAGTTTTTAAAGCCAACGCAGTGCACTGCACTCTTGACCCTTAGCATGAAAGCCCGAGCTTGTGGGCTGCAGAGAGATTGGGGCCTGGGATATTTATGAGAAGCTCAAGGGTGAGGGGCTGCCCTGGACAGCACTTATGGACGCCACGTTAGCAACAGCGCACACCCAGCTGGGAGTGACCGAGGCAGTTGTCCGTAAAGCAGTGGCGCGCACCCCGTTGGACCCAGCGGTCGCTGAGGTACATCCAGCACTGAGCGGTACAGCGTTGAACCTGCAGCACTGTGCTCTGGGGTAGGACGTTTACATACCCGGCCCCCAATGTGTGTGCTTATCTACGTCCCCCAATTCAAGTGCTGTCTTTGCACAAAACATGTTTCCACACGTGGACCTCAACGGCCCCAGCATGCAGGCCATCCGCAAGTTGGCTGCATCTGGGAATGTGGAGTCTGTCATCATCTCTGATGCCAATAGCTTTTACATTGATACTCTCCTGGTGACCCACAACCTGGAGGTGCGCCCAAAATGCGAGGCGTGGCCTTCTCATGAATGCTTAAGAACCGGCTCTTTCACCGAGTGTGCTAGGCTGCATGCCCTTTGTATTTTCACACTAGGCGGTAGTTTCCATCTGGGCGTGACCACCGTGCAGGACTGCTTCAGTGATATATACACAAACCCAGCGGAGTTTTTGAGTGGGGCATTGAGAGTCCACCCCTACCATGCTGAACCACCTGGGTGTCACCGCCTCTGCCCGGTCAACCTCTGCAAGGGACAGGTAGGGGTGTCACAAGAGGTACAGGTAGCAACGGCAAACGTTGCAAGGTGCGCAGACTGTGTGTGTTCCTGGGTTGGTTTTTTTTGTACCGAGCAGCAATGGGACATATTGTCTCTGCCTACCATCATGTTTTGGGCTTTGCTTGCTGTGATACTCATCGCTTTTGCTTAATAGCACGGGTGGCAGGTAGTGCGAACAGGGAGTAGAGCTGGGCTGGACTGGACTGACAGGGCTTATGATGCAATCTCCTGGTGTGCTCGTACCTCGCAGGTCGTGAGGAAGTTCCTGGCAAGACGGCATCAACAGGGCACAGTGTACAACAAGGTGGTGTACGTGGGTGATGGGCGTGGAGACTACTGCCCAGTGGTAGAGCTGCAGCACAGCGGGCTGCCTTGCCTGGTGCTGGCACGCAGCCAGTATCCAGACGGCGTGCCTTGCGCGCTGTGGGTCAAGCTGAGGGCAGACCGGACACCCAGTGGTGGTCCAGCAAGTGTTAGCTCACTGCAGGTGGTGGACTGGGGCACACCAGCAGAGCTGGCGCAGCGGTTGACGGAGTTAAGGGGAGAATGTGCACGGGGAGGCGTTAGCCGAACTGACAGATAAGATGGTAATGCAGGTCTCTTGCTTCCACATCAGCGTCTTTCCCCACTTGCTCGTGGTCGTGGAAATAGCTACTGCTTAAGGAGCACCACTTGGCTCAGTAGTTTAGAGGCTTCTTTGCATCCAGCGCAGGCCAGCTAGCACGGTGTTCCTGGCCAAGGGCTGCCCTATCGAAGAGAAGAGCTGTGTACCAAGGTTGCAATACTGCCACGGCCTGCATGTGTCATGACATGTAGCTTGCAACTGGTGCTGAGCCACGACGCCATCTGCACTTGGCTTCCACCCCATCCCAGATATCCTCTCCCATGCCGTCCTTGACATCCCCCTTGACACCCGGGCTTAAGCTGTGTGTGCAAAACGCGGGAATGCTCTACCCGACGTCCCAATAGAGCAGCGTCCCAATAGAGAACTTGCACAGTCGGAGGTTCAAATACTCTCGGCGACAGTCACCAAGTTGGGCCTCGGGCCTCGGCGCTGGGTCCTCAGGCCCTGTGCATCCACCCCAAGCAAGCTCGGACGCTGCGGTCTTGGCCTCCAACATCACGGTCAGACATTTCAGCCGACGAGATCAAGAATCGCTCCAGTGTCACTCGGCAGGTGTGTCGCAGCCGGATGCATGCCCCAATTGGCCGGCAGGGTGGCTTGGAAGGCGGGGTTGGTGTTTGTGGAGCAGCCTTGGACACTCTCATTGCGCTCAGTAACCTAGCCAGCCAGTCACTGATAATCTCTAAGTAGGGGGTCGGTTGTGCATGCATGTCTTCTTAAGTTGCCTACTCTCACTCCTAACTCCTTGACTTTGTTGCAGCCCCTGACGCGGTGGGACTGCACCTACAAGGTGGGATGGCCGCGGAGGCGGCAGCAGGAGCTGAGGGTGGTAGCTTGCCTGCTGCAAAAGACGCAGCTGCCTCAGCAGCCCGGGCAGCCGCAGTCGGAGTCGCTGGAGATGAGCCAGCAGGACAAGCTGGTGATGTGCAGCTTACCAAATGCCACCGTTGCCAGCAGGAACGGCCCTTCAGCGAGTACGGTGTCATGGGCGATGGCACCACCCTAGCGCAGCCCAGCCCTTTCTGCCGGGTTTGCATGTTTGACGAGCAGCTGCGGACGCAGGTGCAGGAGCTTCTGGCAGCTCAGGTCGTGGACAGCCTCCCTGAAGATCAGGGGCAGAACTTGGGCTCACCCACAGTGGCAGTAACAGCTGAGCAACCGCCGCACCGTCAGCAGCTGGCTGAGGATGCCAATGAGGGCCAGGCACCTGCAGGTGCCGCCAGTGATGAGCAGCCAGATTTGGTGGAACAGAGGGCTCCTGGGGACGAGGCTGCCATGCAGCAGCACCTGGCGGCAGCTGCTGCACCAGCCGCAGTAGAAGGAGCAGCGCCTGAGCCGCTGGCGCAGCAAGAGCCCCATGACGCGCATGACGTGCTTGCTGCGGATGGCTCCCAGCTGCACCACGGTCAGCTTGACCCGGACGTGACCCCTGAAGCAGCTGCAGCACTCATGGCAAGTGCTGCTGCTGCAGCAGGCCTGCCTCCAGAGGCTGCTGCCATGGCAGCGCACCTGCTGCCACACATGTCCCCAGAGCAGGCAGCGGCACACCATGCAGCCATGTTTGCGACTGCAGCCGCAGCAGCACAGGGCCTGGACCCGCATGCCCAAGCTCATTTTGAGATTGACCCACATGCAGCTGCAGCAGCAGCCGCCGCAACGGCTGCAGCCATGGCTGCAGCAGCAGCCGCCGCAGCAGCCGTAGCCCAGGATACTAGCACTCAGCTAGATCCCGTGGCAATCCACCACCACATCCATGCAGCAGCCATGCATGCAGCCATGCAGCTGGACCCAGCCACAGCAGCCCTCTCCATGGATCCTCAACAGTTTGCGCAGCTGCTTCATGACGGCGGCGCCGGGCTTGCCCCTGAGGCCTATCATGCTTTCTACCAGCAGCAGGCAGCAGCAGCCGCGGCGGCAGCGGCAGCCATGAGCGGCCTCATGGCTCACCCAGCCTTCGCCAGCATGGGGATGGGAGGCATGTTTGGGGCTGGGGCTGGGGCCGACGGGGAGGAGGTGGGAAATGGCGATGGCGCTACCGTGGCCAAGACCTGCACTAAGTGCAAGCTGGATAAGCCGCTGCACGAGTTTCCAGAGCTGCGTGGCAAGAAGCGGGGTCGCGCGGCGCAGTGCAAGTAAGGACAGCATTGGCTGCCAGTGCTGGCTTTTGGGTGCATGGGTGGGAGTGCGATGTACCAGCAAGCATGGCTAAAGTGCTAGGTGCAGGGCACAGACTTGTGCAGAGGCCTTTCTGTTTTCTGGTACAGCGTGGAATCTCTCAGGGCTATTGTCGCCCAGCAAACAGCATGTGCATAGTGTTGCGTTTTTTTCGCCCTGGTGTTGGGTGATAACCTGCCACTGGTGTTCTCCTGTATTTCACAGCGACTGCAAAGCGGCACTTGAGGAGAACCGCAAGCGCCGCGCCGAGGCACCTCAGCTGAGTGATGGCCACGCTGGCAGCCACCCCTGCCACCCAGCAGACCCAGCAGCTGCAGCATGCGCTGTGCCTGCTGCGCTGATGGCCATGGACCCAGCGGCGGTGACTCCCATTCCTGCCATGGAGGTGGTACCTGTGCTGACCGAGAAGCAGTGCATGCACTGCATGCTGGTCAAGCCGGTGAACCTGTTCCGGCGGTCCAAGAACAAGACGGATAAGCTGCAGAACCGTTGCAAGGTGGGTGGGCGGGTGGATGGAAGCAGGGTGCGACACTGGGTGCAGGGATTCAAACATGCTAGAGGATTTGGCTGCTTCATCCTTGCAGGCAGCATGGCGTGGGGGCATCAGCATGGGTGCGAGCTAGAGATGCTCCGAGTAGATAGCTTGCCTGGCAGCATCCCGGCTCGGCTGGATGGCTATGATTTATAGCTTGACATGCCACGGCGCAAGCGGATGCATCTAGCTGGGCATGAAAACCATAACATCTTGCTGCGAATCGTGCTTCTTGCCTTTACTCTGCACATGTCGCCTCCTTGCCGGCACCTTAAGCTGTGACCGTTTGCCACGCCAAGCACGGTCTGGGTTTGCACAGGAGTGCGAGACGCTGCTGGGGCGCGGCACCAAGCGTGACCGCAGCGGGCCGGTCGTGGTCAAGGTGAGCCACAAGCTCTGCCGGCGCTGCAACGTGGACAAGGAGGCGGGCCAGTTCTTTCAGTCCAAGCTCTCCCTGGATGGCCTCTGCACCTACTGCAAGGTGGGTAATGTCAAAGCGTGGGCGGTGTGGTGCAGCACAGCTGCCACAGCTGCGCCAGGTCTGGCTGTCCTGTGCTGCTCCCCGCACTAGCTGGGCTGTGGGTGGAGGGCCAAGTTGCAGGCCTGTTCAAACAAAACAGTGAGATCTATGTTCCAGCTGTGCATGCTCCTCTGTCAGTTGGAGTAGGAGGGTACAGCAGTGGGAGTCAGATTTGCTCGTTGACGGTCTCTTGGGTGGCTGGGTGCAGGCCTGCCAGAAAGAGCTGAACAAGCTGGCACGCGCCAAGCGCCCCGACGTGCCGCGCCCGGAAGTCACCATGAAGAAATGCCGCCACTGCAAGGAAGACCGCCCCGCCGACCAGTACTTTAAGTCCAAGATGAACCTGGACGGCCTCTACTCCTACTGCAAGTCGTGAGTAGCCCAGCCTGGGACCTCCCAGTGGTTTGTATGCTGGCTGCCGCGGGCGCGGTGGGGTTTGCATGCAGCCTGAATGGGTTCAAATTTGCTGCTGCTTGGATGGGCAGGTGGTGCCTGGGCGGGCAGGGTGGTCAAGCCCATGATGCTATATGTTTTGATTGTCTTTGAAACATGATTTTCTTTCAATGCGGCTCGCCTTGTAGCAGGGCAACAGGCAAAGTAGCCACTTGGGAGGCCCCACACGCAGCTTCTGCCATGTGCAGGTGCGCGACGGTGCTCAACAGCGCTTCCAAGAAGCGCCGACGAGCGGAGCTGCGTGCCCAGAAGCAGGCTACACGGCAAGGAGGGGCGCAGGCAAGCTCGCAAGGCGGGAGCGAGGCCACGTCTGACCCGGCGGCCGCCGCAAGCTACGAGGAGGTGCATGCAGCAGCTGCGGGCGACGCTGCGGCAGCGGCTGGCAGCGAGGATGTCACAGGGCAGGAGCAGCAGCAGCTACTGGGGTCACAACCAGCTTATGCGCCAGACGGAACTCCAGCTGGCCTGGGAGATCCAAGTGAGGCAGCCGCAACAGCTGCTGCTTGTGCTGGTCCGGAAGCGCAGCAAATGGTTGCCGGGCAGGAGTATGCCCAGGGTTCTGTTCCGCCAGGCTATGAGGGTATGGCAGGCTATGGGCCCGAGGAGATGGCAGCGGCTGCGGCAGCGGCAGCTGGGCAGTCGTATGAGCAGTACGCGGAAGCAGCTGCTAGGGTGCATGAGCACTACCCTGAAGGATACTACCCAGCAGAGGGCTACGTGCCGCCCGGGTATGACCCCGCAGCAATGGCGGCAACAGGTGGGCATCTGGCTGGACCAGCCTCTGGTTTGTTGGTCGGTGGACGTGCAAACGGTGGTGACCTGCTCCCACAGGGCGGTGTGCTGAGTGTGGTGCAGGAGTCCCCACGGTTTCCCGGGTTTTTTTTTTTTTTTTTTTTTTTAGGTTACCGAAGTCGCACATCAGTGTGCTAGCTTGCTCACTTGCCTGGCCTGTGGAAGGCAGCCTTAAATGCCAAGTCGCCTTGCGGCATGGCAAACAAGTAATTGATGACAGTATGCCTGTGTGCGTGCAGGACATTATGATGCCAGCTATGATGCTGCGGCTGCTGAATACCACAACCATGCGCTGGCAGCCCAGCAGGGCTACGACCCCGCAGGGGTGCGTGCCTGGGCCGGCCTCTGGCCTTCTGCTTTGTGGCTTGCACACCTGTCCCATCAAGAGCTTCACGGGCGCCTCCTGTGTCTAAGTTGCCTGCTAGGTGTCAAAGCCGACCACCCTAAAGGGGCCAGGGCAGTGAGGTGCATGTTCATTATTCAACTTGGTGCAGGCGCAGCAGTCTTACGAGGCTGCTGGTGCGCATTATGACCCCGCAACGGGCCAGCATTTTGACCCCGCAACTGGCCAGCCGTACGATGCGTCTGTCCAGCAGGACTATGCGGGCAACTACGGCTCGGCCCAGGAGTATGCCGCACACTACTTGCAGGTGCGGCAGGGACCTTGTGGCCCGCCGGGATGGCAGGCCCTTTGTGTTGTTGCTGCTATGTAAGCACAGCTTGTCTAGTACTCAGGGAAAGAAATGGGAACAGCCTCCGCCGGCAATGACAGCGCAAAACTATGATCTGTGCATGACGCAGTGGCTTCGGTCTTGTGCTTCCTCATGAAAGTGAATTGATTTTGCTCTGCAGGCTGCTGCAGCGGCAGCTGCTGCTGCTGCAGCGCAGCATTATGATGCCAATGGGGTGCCGAGTGCTGATTATGCAGCAGCACAACAACAGCAGTACGCTGGGGATGAGTATGCTGCAGCCGCACAGGAGTATTCACAATATGCCCAGGCAGCGGCAGCAGCAGGGGCAGTGCCCGGGCATGAGTATGCCGCTGCGGCAGCTGCCCAGCAAGGCTACTTGCCAGCTGCTTCAGGGGCTCAGGAGTTTGAGGCAGCGGCTTACCAGCAGTACACTGCAGCCATGGCGGCCGCTGCAACGGCGGCACAGCAGGCGGGCGAGCAAGGGGCCCAGGTGTATGGTTGCGAGGCTGGGGGGGCTGGCGGTGATGCACCCGCTGCAGCCTACCAGGATGGGGGAGCCTCTCACCAGCATGAAGTGCAGCAGCAGCAGCCCCAGCAGCAGGAGGCTTACAGAGAAGCCACAGTCGAGGAGGTGCCGGAAGCGCGGCAACACTACACAGATTCAGCTGTGGCGGCGGCTACAGCAGCTGGGCTGCGGGATGCCGCACCAGCACCCTGGCAGTACACGGCTGCTGCTCTAGGGCAGTCGCCAGGGCCCCTCTCAGCGGTCTCTGCCCACCCAAGGGCTGCCTCTGAGCCTCCTGCAGCTGCCGGTCCTGTGGCTGCCGAGCCTGCTGCCTCGGCTCCAGCAATACTTGGCATGGCGTGTAGTGACCCTGGCGAGGGTGGCACCTCTGCCATGCATGCAGCGGTGGGAGCGCACAGCCATGGGACAGGTGCGCGCAAAGGCTGACGGGGCTGTTGGCACAAGCACAGAATTGCTGCCGCCACCCTGAGCCAATCCAAGCGCACACCAGGTGTCTCGTGAGCAGGTTGGGGTCGGTGCCTAGGTTCCAGTACTGGTTCTCCATTCGCACTGTGCACCACCTCCCCAGGTTTATGCATGACTGCAGGCGGGGCTCCAGCAGAGGTCCCTTACGGCCTCCCTGCGGATGGTGGTGTTAGCAACGCGGAGCAGCAAGCTGCCTGTGCAGAGGGCTACCTGCAGCACTTCGAACACTAAGCCGCCTGCTGCTCAGTGTCCCACTCAGCCCTGCCAGCAACAAATAGCTTGGCGCAGGGAGCGCAAAGTCCGGGCGCGACATGGTTGCAACAGTAGCGATCGCAGCAGCAGCGTTTGTTGTTGCAGCATGGGGTTGCCATTATGCTGATTATTTGTGTGTCAGTGTTTGTCGTGTATATATGGTGGCTCGTCTCAGTTGTGAACACTGCCATCTGTGGGATATTGTGACTAGGCACCGAGCATTGTCTGCAGCTGCACATCCTCTGTTTGCATGCTTACCACCATCAGCAATTTTGGTGCAGGCTAGGGTTGGCGACCTTTTGAACTGTTGTTTTCTCTGAGGTGCATCCTGTTTGCTAACTCCGAACTGCCAAATATGCAGTTGCATAGCCGTTGAACTCCCTAGCACCAAAATTTGTGTGTCACATGAACGGTTGGCGTGCAGAGTGATTTGCTTTATTGCTTTGCATAAGTGAAAGGGCTGCTTTCGCGTGGCACACAACGGTAACAGAAGTTGCAAGGCGGAAGAACCACTGCTTCTCGTTATATTGGCTCAGGCTCATTCTGCATTCAGCCCGGTCAGTTCCGTCCAGTCCAGCCCAGCTCAACTCCCTGTTCGCACTACCTGCCACCCATGCTAATATTGGTCAGCGCATCTCTGACTAGACCGGGCCAGCTGGGGAACCACAGGTGTGGCTTTACTCCGAACACCCGTCACGTTTATATATAAAGGCGCAGTCATTACACACCCAAAGTACCGCCCTTAGTAACTAAGCTTTGGTTTGGTTATCGTTTGTTTCCTGGCGCCCTGCCCAGTGTCCAGTCAGCATCTGCTGGCTGGAAGGTGTCACCGTCATCCTCCTAGCCTCGTGAGATTCACAACTCCAAACTGCCTCCCCATCAACCTGCCTTACCTACGTTGCTAGGGACGCCTTGATCGTGATGGTGGCAGGCCCGCAACACCCCCTGAGCCTACAAAGGCGAGGCCTGCTTTTATCTGCACCCTTGCTTGCTTTGCCCCACCCACCAGCCCATGCAGCAACGGCTCGCCCTATCCTTGATCAGCCAATGAGAAGGTAGGTTGGACGTCCGGCACCTGTAACTGGTTAAGGTACTGCCACAAGGCACTATACTGGCTCCCTGGCGCGGTTGTGTGCATCTTAAGTGTCCTAGGAGTCTGCTGCTGTGTAAGTGCTTCTTGTCTGTCATATGTCAACCTCAGTGGTGCACCCAAGGTTGAAGTCTGAACTGCCTGCAGGCTACGCTTGCCAAAGGGCACTGTCGGCAGAGACTATGTCCTGCTTCAGCTCAAAGTGGGTAACCGAGGGCCCTTTGACTTCATGGTGGATACTGGTCTAACAGCAGAGCTCATCACACCCCACTTGCGGCAAGCGCTGGACATCCCCCCCTCCCGCCAAGTGATCGGGCAGGGCCTGGGTGCGGGGGGTGCCTTAGCCCAGGGGGCAGAGCTGGTGTCGCTCTCAGGTATGTAGAGAGGTCCTGCTGGCAGAGCATGGTCAGCGGGTGCACAGCTGGCAGCTGGCAAAACATCTTTGTTGTAGTACCAAGGACAGCTCCTTCTTGCAGCGATAATCTGCATACACTGCACACCTCGCCTTGTCAGATTGCCCTGTGTGTGCGAGGGCACACACAGGGTCTGGCATCTTCCTCAGCTATCAAAGGGGAAGCCCTGCCTGCCAAGCCTTGCATTAATGTAACCATGCAGTGACTGTATGAACCTTGAGGAGGGTGTTCAAAATCTGTGTCAGTGCTGCAGGTGCTAGGCTGGTGGGTGCTGAAGATCTGGAGCTGCCTTCACTGTCTGCTGTGGTCACAGACTTCTTGCAGCAGCACATGGACCCAGATCATGACCCAGTGGAGGGCATGCTCGGCATGGTGCGTGGAGCCTGCACTACGTTGGTGTTGGGCCTGACTTGGACTGAGGCAATTGCTGCGCTTGTGTAGTTTGCTGTTGTGGGGTCTACTATCACTACATAGCGTGCATGGGGCAGGGGAAGGCTTGCAAGGGAGGTGGGGAAGGGCCTTTAGCCACTAAGCAGTGCAAAAGCCTTTTAGTAGCGATAGTTGCTGACTTATTGCAGGATTAGGCCTCTGAAGAGCTGACTGGGTAATGTTGGCTGTGACTTGTAAGCATTACGTGACCTTACGGACCCCCTTTCCGCCTGCAGGAGCTCCTAGAGAACTTTGACGTCGACTTTGACTTCCCCAAGCAGCGAATCCGCTTCTTCCGCCCGGGGGAGGGCATCGGTGAGGCCGCCTCCGCAGGCCTGGTGGACATCCCCGCTGCCGTGCTGAACGAGACGGGGATCCTGGGCATCCGGGTGACGTCGCCGGAGGCTGCTGCCAGGGGTGGCCAGGTACGTCAGGGGCCATCTAATCTAGTCTAAGAGCGTACCGCCACCTGACCATGCTGCCGTGAGTCCCCCAAGGGGCCAACTGACTTGGTACAGGAAGGAAGGCATGCCCCAATAACAGCTGCAAGTAGCGGGGGAATCCGATGGGCATGGCAGGTAGTGTCGATGTCTGCAATGTAGGTCTGGGTCTCCCTATGTGGCATGGCTGGGCAGGCTTGTTGATTGTACACGTTCATATTCCCACACCTGCCCCGCATGGGCATGCACCCACCAGGGCTGCCGGCTGTTGGTGTTGGAGGGTGGCGGCAAAGGGAACAGATGAGGCATAATGGTGAAGGGCACTGACAAGGCTGCTGGCTGCTGCATCTTCACGGACTCCCTTGCTCATGCTGGCTCGTCATGGCCCCTTCCGTTGCAGCCATTCGTGGGCATCCTCGACTGTGGCGCGTCCTTCTCGGCCATCAACTGGCAGGCAGCGGCCCTGGCGGGGCTACCGCCGCAGGGCAGCCCCGTGTACGGCCCCCCCGGCAAGCCGCCCAAGAACGGCGTGGCCATCCTGGGGGTGGACGGAAAGCCCCAGGTGCTGCCCATGACCAACGTGCGACTCACCTTTGTGGGCAAGCCAAACAAGGACGCCAGGGGGGGCCTGAGCTTCGACCCCCCTCCCTCTGGCTGGAAGCCGTGGAAGGAGGTGCAGGTGGCCGTGGGCGACCTGCCCGCCTTCTCCCAGCTGCTGGGCGATGGCAGGAAGCCATTCAACGGGCCGGCGGCGCTGATTGGGCTGGATGTGCTGTCGCAGCGGCGCGTGGTGGTCGGGGCGGGGGCGGGGCTGAGGGGCCGTGCTCGGGAGGTGCTGGTCAGCAAGGCGTAAATAGTGGTGGCGCTATGGGAGGACAGGCGGGAAGGCAGCACTGCAAACTGAACGCGGACATTCACCGCGATTTTGGATTTGGAGAAGTAAGTGCCAGGTGGTTTGTTGCCAAGAATTGATGTAGGAATCTCGAGACAAGTTGTCCGTGCTGTGCATGGCTTTTGGTGGGCGTGCAGCTCGCCTGGAAGCTGTCTCAAGTCGCACGGAGTTTGGAGTTGATCGTGCCAATCTGTCGGCGCAGAATAAGGACACTGTCATTCAAGGCAGATGCTTCCCATGCAGTGCGGTCTTCTGGCGGAGCTAGGTAATTTCAATTCCAAGGGGGGTGAGATGCAAAATGCAGCGCATGACATGACACACCAGCCCACGAAAGCGTGATTTAAATGTAGGAACGCAATGCATAACTCGGAAGAAGGGTTCGAAGAGGGTAGCAGAAGCAGGATTGTTAATACTCTGCAAGTCAGCAGCTAAGGTAAGCACATACACACACTCCTACTGCGCTAGCTGTTCCCTCAAGTAGCCAACAAACAGCCGCCGCGCTGTAGCTGCGTCATGCACTCTGTTGAATGTCAGGTTTGTTGCCAGCTTCATGAAGGCCCGCTTATGCCGCCGTAGCTCTGGCAGCGTCACCTGCATGGCAGCCAGGCTGCAATACATCACCACTGGACACTCTACTGCCTTGCACTGAATGGGCCCAATTGGGACTTGGACCAGAATGGCTGGCAACCCTTCACAGTGGCTCACAGCGTGAGACGTGCCATGGGGCTGGTGCCATGGAGGGGACTCCAGGACACAGCAGCTCGCCGCGCAACAAGACTTTGAGCAGTCCATGTGCAGCACCCATGGGTGGACAGCAGCTCAGCCTCAACACATGTCTGGCACATCCTACAAAGATTGGGACCTCTCTTCTCTCCCCCCACGCAACGTGCCAGCTTTGCTAGCATGTATCATACGTAACCAACAATTTTTGCATTGTAACTACACCTTACCGGCCGCTGTAATTGCAAAGGTTGGAGGCCCTCCTCGTCAAAGGCCGCCACCCCCACAGGCGCTACCCCCGCTGCTGCCTGAGCTGCGGCTAACTGGTCTACAATGGCCTGGGTCGCGCGGTCTACTTCAAAAAGCGTGTTGGTGGCTGCAGGTCAGGGCAGCAACATGACCTCTGGCTGACGCACCGCCCTCTGGCCGCTCCTGGCCAAACTGCGGGTCAAGACCACGCACAGGCGCACACTTGTCTCCTCACAGGGCACTTGAAGGGCTGCAATCAGGTTACGAGCTGGCGCACCCACATCAGTCTTTCCACAGTGGCAGGCCCACCTGCACGTCGGCCATTCAATCCCCCTACACATCTCTGCAAGGCCACTCACCTGCCGCCCCGGGTCCACAGTCAGTGGCGATGTTGGGCACCAGCTGCTTGGCAACTGGCCCCTGCTGCATGCGGCTCACAGGACCCCCGGCAGCCTCATCCGTGAGGGCTAGAACCACTGCTTCAAGCTGCCGCTGTATGTGGTCTTGCCCAAGCAGGGGATGGACTGTGAAGAGGGGAGCATCCCAACGGTTGCGCGAGTCTGGCCGCTCAAATCTGCAGCACTTGTTGAACCAATCGTAGTGCTGAACGGCAGGCTGCCACTGGCGCCCATGCACAGCTCAAAGCTCTGTACTGGTGTCGACCTTGCTTGTTGCCAACCAGGTAGCTCATACATGTACACAAGCCTAGTTCCTTATCAGGACGCAACATCCGCCCCTGCCTGCCTGACAGCCCCCAACCTTCCAGCAAAAAGTCTCCCCCAGGCCAAGCAGCTGCGACACAAGAGGTACCCAAGGACTACCTGCAAAAGGGACATATTAGGGCGCACAACTGACCTGCCACACAGGTCGTCAAGTAGGCGCTCCTCGTACTGCACAGGTGCCTCCCTGGTGCTGTTCCATTGCCGGCAGGTCTCAGCAGGAGTGTCTACGTGGACGACACAGTAGCGAGTTGCCGCCTGGCGTGCCACACACCAGAGCTCGTAGCGGTAGCCTTTAATGTTGTTCAGGGAATCCAGAACCACAAAACGCCACTTTGTCAAGCTGCGGTCAGTCGTGGCTTTCAGCAGGCCTCGAGTGTTCTTCTCCGCGTGGCCGTCTGCAAAGGGATGCCCACCACTGTTATAGTACTCAGGGGTGAGGGGTGAGCACAGAAGGGCCCAAACAACGACCTGAAAGTGGGACCTAACCCTGTCAGCTTAATGTAGAGCTGTGGGGAGCGGCAGCTTAGTACCCTGCTGACCAGGGCCAGAATGCATATGGCGCACCTCGGTAGGCTTCGTTTCTGTGCAGGTGCAACGATTCCTCATCTATAAGCAACACCTCCAGGCCCTTGGCCCGAAGCATGTCTGCCAGCTGCCTTGCAACGGCGGTCTTGCCGCTGCATGGTTGCCCACACATGAGTATCAAGGACATTGTTACTGCCCGGGTAGGAAGTTGTTCAATGGCTCGATCACGGTTAGTCTATTAGTGCATGCAGAAGTAAGCCTGCTTCAATCACGCTTCCATGTGGGCAGAAGTTGTGGTTTACCCCTCATAGTTCTCTCTCGAGAGCGCATGGTAAACAACCTTGTGGAATCCGATGCTAGGGACCATTGATCGCACCACGGATCAGGCGCCCGCGTCGGGGCCGCGGGCGGTCCAGGCTGACCTCTATTTTACCCGTGATGGCTCCTCAAAAGCCACCCAAACCTTCCTCCCACCTAAACTATCCTCTTCTCAGCTTTCCTAAAAAGAAGGAGCAAAATCACCCTGATTCGTTGCTATTTGTGAATCAAGGTCTGTTAGACATGAGCCCTGCAGCTCACAGCCCACGACCTTTTGCATCCAGTTGCTCGACTGAAGACTGGCTACAAGCATGTTGATGTCCTGGCCGGCCGATACACCCACAAATGGCAAATTTTTGCAGAAAAAGAGTGATCACCTTGGGTTGAACTTCTCTTGCTGCAGACCCACACAAGATGAAGCGCTCCACTCCTCTGCTGCTGGCCCTCGTTGCCCTCCTTGTGCCCCAGGCCTTCGCACTGAGCCCTCCTTGGTAAGTCCACGGTCCGTTGGGCACCAGTTTGACACAGTCTGTCACGGCATAACATGCCCTCCACAGCAGAAGCGTGCTGACGTTCTATGGCACACGTCAGCATATGGCACCACATCTTGTCGCTGCACACCATTGGCAGTGGTAGCTATGCTTCACTGCAGGTGGCAGCGCGCTGACGAGATCAAGACCGTGCTGAAGGCTGACCCCTCCCTCGAAGTAACCACAAATGCGGCCAACAGCACTAACGTTGTCGTTACCGTCAACCTCAGCTCTGGAACAGCTACCAAGGCCCAAGCCCTTGCTGATCTGCTTGCCCCCTACGGCATTGTTAAGTTCTCTGGAGGCTCGGTGAGTTGGTTGAAGTGGGGATAGTACCACCTGCGTTGCTGCCTGTCTCTCCCCGTTAAGCTGGTTGGCCAGCCTCAGCATGGTTGGTTTCGCAATCCCAGAAGCTGCCCACCACCTGGAACCAACCTGACCGTTACACAAACTGTGATCAAGGTCACTTGATACGAGTTCAGTAGACACCAGCATGTGTTGATAATCCGTGCACACCAAGCATGCTCTTGCGTGGAACTGCCCGCAGGTGGCAGTCAAGGTGACAAAGGACAATGAAGTCTTTGTGCCCCAGGCACTCCCTTCTGATGCCACTGCGGCCTTCAACCTGGCCAAGACGGCCATGGCTGGCAACACCCTCTTCGTCCGGGTGGGTGCTTCTGCGCTTTGGGGACAAGATGATGCCATCTGTGCACCGTCTGTGCATCTGCCCTGAGCTGGCTGGCAATTACCACCGGATGTGCTTACCCAGCCATACAGCGCATTGCTGCTCTGTGACACCCAACAATAGGGACAGAATTAGCAGCAAGTTGGACTAAAGGCAACTCCTTACATTGCAATCTGCTCTTCTCTGCTGCAGGGCGTGACTGTGAAGGTGCCCATGTTCCCCACCACCTACTACCTGCTCTGCCAAGTCAAGGTGGGCATCATCACACAGGCGCTGCTGCCCTAACTAGACGCCTGCCAAGCTGCTGATTACTGTGCTGTGATGATGTTGTAACTGTGGCCGCGCCTTTGTGCCGCCAGTTGCTGCCAGCTGTGGCTGTTGCCTAGCCATCAGATGTCACTGTTCCCTGTAGTCCCTGAATGTCGCTCCTATGCCACATGCTATCAGGGGCCAAACTGACCCCTGCTCTGTTGCCTGCTGCAGGGTGTTCAGTACTACAACGACGACCTGAGCCAGTTCTCTGGCATGGCCACCGAGCTGGCTTCCAGTGCCATGAGCAAGGTGTATGGCATCACCGCCATGGCCATCAGTGGCAACTCGGGCGTCCTGGCCACCTCTAACCAGGTTTGCCCCCAGTCGGGCTGCCCATAGGCTGTACATGTAGCAGGCAGAAGCAGGTATTGCAGGTGGAAGACAGGAGCTAGTGCAGGAAGTGCAGAAGGATCTCAATAAGTGGTGACCTACTAGGTAGCTGCTTTGGCAAGCAGTTGCAGATCATTAGTATGAGCTTAAGTAGGAACCTGCGGTACCCCGTACATGGTCTAGAAAGCGCATTGATTTTCCAAACTTGTACCAATTCTGTGTGCTTCAAGGACCTGTTTATGATGTCAGTTGTATGCAGTATTCCCGCTCTTCCTTCCCTCTGACTATACGTCAGGCAACTGTTATAGGTGGCGCACCCTGTCGCGGCCAATAGATTGTCAGATAGTGTTTCCTCATAACGTTAGCCAGCTGTGCTAGGTTGGACCCTGCTACACTTCATTTCAACACATGCGGAATCCGGGGTGCACTTCTTAGTTTCTTTGCATGCCTCTGTTACCACAGGTAGCAAGTTAAGAACGATCCTTCCAGTGTTGTAGGCGTACATGCGGTGTGGCCTAATTTTTGGTGCTTGCTGTACCTTTCCTTTGCTGTATTTTCTCCTCAAGAACCTTTTATGTACAACCTTTAACACCTTGGATTACATTTACAGTGGTATAACTCTCGACAGGTCTACTAGGAGACGGCTGCCGCACCAATAGCTATAGGCTTACCACATCCAAGCACCCATCTCCCTCTAGTGTTCTAGTACACACACACCATATACTCCACTAGTCCTCAAGGGCGGCACATCTCAAGCCTTAGCACTGCGTTGCAGTTGCTTTGTGATCAGAGCTGCAGACACAGCCGGGACCAGCGACTGCTGAAGATGCAAGGGAAACGCCGAGCTCGCGCCACGTTAATGCCCCTAGTCAGTTGGGACAGTAAAAGCAGTGACTGGCACACCCTGCCTGGGCTCCTCACAAAGTGACACCATCCCCTGCCGGCCGACTACCACCGGGGTACCCCTGACCATTTGCTGGCCAGGATGCCTGCCAGTCACCCTCCCCAGCAGCCACCCCTCACCATTGGTGGCCAGGCTCTCAAGCAATAGCCCATTGAGCTCCACCCAGCCTCCCAACTCCCACCCTGACGAGCCCAGCCTTGGCTGCCTGCCAGGCTGCTGGCAGGCTCCCACCCCTGACCATTCCTGCTTTGGTTGCCACCGATTAGCTCAATGTGGTTAACTGCATTCCGGAGTGCTCAAGCTCCTTCCCCACAGCCATTCCCCCGGGAAACCCAGGCGTGAAGGGCCGGGGGAGGCACCCGGGGTATCTGCCCACCTGCCTGCCTGCCAACCCCATCCACATGCCACCAGGCAAAGGGTAATCGGACCAACGGCAGCAAAAACTCCCACAGATTGCACCAGCGCTGCCATACTGCCGCTTCTATATGTTAAGGTGCTCTTGGTTGGTGGTCTACAGCCGAGAGGCCCCAGTGAGCGACTGGACCTTTTGCAGCTGACCATGAAGTGTGAATCTGGACGGCCTGCTGGCAGGGGTAGGGAGTCCTTTCGTTCCTTCCAGGCAGTGGTAGGAGTATTTAACCTGGCAAAGACCATCAATACCTGTTCAACACCCAAGTTGAGCACGTCTGGGCTGCGACTGGCCCCGCACAGTGTTCTTGACCACTGTATGCATGCTTTGTATGAACTAACGACCGTGTTCTGACTCTGTGATCCAACTCACTGATGGCTGCCCTGCTAATCTGTAAAACTTCTAGCCTGCTTGTTGTCCCGCGGCAGGATGCGTACATACCAGGGTGCTGCGCACATAACACCAGTACATACCAAGGCGCGCTCGCTGCCCGCCAGCGCGCGGGCCAGGGGACAACATCCGCGGCTCAACCGCGTACCTCCTGTTTTCCAGCTTTCAGGACGCCGGCGGCCTTGCAACCTCTACTTCAGCCGTGATGGCTGCAGGCAAAACACTAAAGCGCAGCTACCTTGGCCATCTTATCCTCAGCTATCCCACCAACAGGAAACCAAAACCACCCTGATCACTTGCTACCGACCCTTCAAGGTAACCAAAAAGGCAGCTCACCAAGCTTCACGAGCCATGCTTTGACGCTTGCAAGGCTTACCATAGGCTGGCTGCAATCCTCCAGAGCTTTTGTGGCCAGCTTTGTACACTGAGTTTACAGGAACCTCTTTCACCTGCATTGCAGGAATCATACAAGATGATGCGGTCCACTCCTCTGCTGCTGGCCCTCGTTGCCCTCCTTGTGCCCCAGGCCTTCGCACTGAGCCCTCCTTGGTAAGTACGCGGTCCGTTGGGCACCAGCTTGCCACAGTCTGTCACGGCATAACGTGCCCTCCACAGCAGGCACATGGTATGTGGCACACGTCAACAGATGGCACCGCACCTAGTCACCGCAAATCATCAGTTGTAACTATGCGTTGCACTGCAGGTGGGACCGCGCTGACGAGATCAAGACCGTTCTGAAGGCTGACCCATCCCTCGAAGTAACCACCAATGCGCCCAACAGCACTGACGTTGTTGTCACGGTCAACCTCAGCTCTGGAACAGCAGCCAAGGCCCAGGCTCTTGCTGACCTGCTTGCCCCCTACGGCAATGTCAAGTTCTCTGGAGGCTCGGTGAGTTGGTTGAGATGGGGAGACAGTACCTCCTCCAGTGCTGCCTGTCCCTCCCTCCCAAGCTAGTTGACCTGCCTCAGCATGGTTTGTACTCCGCTTTAAGAAGCTGCCCACCACCTGGAAGGTTGTGACTTGGGTCTTTTGGTTTTTAGACAGTAGACACCGAGCATGTGTGGATACCTTGCAGGTGGCAGTCAAGGTGACCAAGGACAACGAAGTCTTTGTGCCCCAGGCACTCCCTACTGACGCCACTGCGGCCTTCAACCTGGCCAAGACGGCCATGGCTGGCAACACCCTCTTCGTCCGGGTGGGTGCTTCCGTCCACATTTGGAAACAGCTGATGGGAATAAAGAAGTGACGTTGGCCCTCAGCTGGTTGGCAGTCACCACCGGATGTGCCTACCCTGACATACAGTGCATTACTGCTTTGAGATATTCGGCAATATGAATATAGCAGCGATTTGATATCTAGGCAACCCTCACGTTGGAATCTGCTGCTCTCTGCTGCAGGGCGTGACTGTCAAGGTGCCCATGTTCCCCACCACCTACTACCTGCTCTGCCAAGTCAAGGTGGGCATCACCAGACAAGCGCTGCCGCCCTGACTAGACGCCTGCCAAACTGCTGATTACTGTGCTGTGATAATGTTGTACTTGTGGCCGTGCCATTGTCTCCCTTCTTCAAGTTCTCTGTTAGCCGCCAGTTGCTGCCAGCTGAGGCTGTTGCCTAGCCATAGCTGTCACGTTCCCTACAGTCCCTAAATGACGCTCCTATGCCACATGCTATCGGGGGCCAAACTGACCCCTGCACTACTGCCTGCTGCAGGGTGTGCAGTACTACGCCGACGACCTGAGCCAGTTCTCTGGCATGGCCACCGAGCTGGCTTCCAGTGCCATGAGCAAGGTGTATGGCATCACCGCCATGGCCATCAACGGCAACTCGGGCGTTTTGGCCACCTCCAACCAGGTCTGCCCCCAGTCGGGCTGCCCCTAGGTCAGAGCAGTCGGTCAACCAGGTAGTGCAGATGAGATGACTCGCTGGCATCAGGATGCTTGTAGCAGTTAGTGCAGGTTGATGCCATGGCTTGCTCAAATGAACATATCTGTTTAGGGTGGCAGGGAATGCAATCAGAGAGGAGGTACGGGTATACTCGGTCCAGAAAAAACAGATGTAGGACTCTGCTTGTATGCTTACTGCTCATTATTGATGTTGCTTTGCGTGATAAATATGATGTCGCGTCTTATGGTGGGGTTCCAGATATCCCATCGTCCCAATGCTTGACGCCAATTGTGTTCGTATTGTCTCATGCGTCAACCCACTAGCATGGTGTAACATCCATGGAGTGTTGTGTCTTTGACGGTTTTCAGATGTCTCGTCTATAATACACTCTCATCATCACCGTACTGTGCACTTCGAGTATAGCTTGGCAAGTCAGTCCACTTGTCATTTGCTTGTAAAAGGGGTATGGTCAACAACGGTGGCATGTCACACCTCATTCTAGATTGTAAACTCATTACTGCCAAACCCTCGAGACTCCTACCTTCACCTAGATATACTAGTCGAAACCACCTTGCCGTCACACAAGATCATGTAACATACGTCCCGCGCCACCTTTCCTAAAACCACTGTGCTTGAGGTCCCTCACTTCACACTATTCCAAGCCCACAGCCAAGCTTCCATCCCTGTTGTCTCATCGCTCACTTGCAGAACTTGTCAGTTTTGACAGCACATCTCAAGTCTAATCGCTCCTCCGCCGTCTTCCCCTTGACCTTCTTGGCATAGCCTACAGGGCCAAGCAAGATCCAACAGGGTAAGGTGACGCCACGGCCCTCCTGGTATCCACTCAAACTCAGCCAGACAGGACAATGGCTGACAAGCTGGCATGCATAAGGCGTTCATTTGACAAACAAGCCTATCATGCATGACGCTTGGACATACAAGGCAGCCCACATACCATGTAGTATCTCCGGCGGCGCGCGGAAGCTGCAGGAAGGGTACAAAACACCCAGTGTCACTACAAGTGCGCTTCTCAGCTGATGTCTATGCATTTTGCTTCACTTGGTTTCTTCCGCCAAGTTCAGCAGTCAAGCAAGAACCTGCTTCGGGGCAAAATGCACACCTGCTACCCCATGGTGTGTTCTTCACTTTGCCCTCTTTGGCCTTGGCCATCTCCAGATCAAACTCCTGCAGCGCCGTGAGGTTGCTCCTTGTAAGCTTTCCAAATCACACCGGTGTGGCAACAAGCCAAAGCTGCATCCTCAAACAGCAGGCGAGAGTGAACCAGGACAAGATACTTAGGCAGGCCCTCAAGAGTCTGCCAGAGCACAGCGGGCCCCTTGCCTGCTCATAAGTTTTCCCAGACTGCACTGAAATGCCTGTTTGTGCCTTCTCTGCACCAGGCAACAGAAGGTGCGACCGGTGAGGTGTACATCAAGGACTGGCTGAGGGTGCGCTGCGAACCAATAACTTCAGACCTGCCTATCGAACCTAAGGCTTCTGGAAATCCAAGACCTCCGCATGAGCTAGCCACTCCACCTTCCAGCTCCTCAAACAGGGCAGGGGTCCACACGTGCGAAAAGGCTTGCAGAGAACACGTACTCTGCTCCTCTAGCTGCTTCCTCTCCTCCTCTGGCAAGTCCTCCAGAGGTGCTGCCTTTTTCTTCTTTTTCTTCTTCTTCTCGACCCCGTGCGCTGTGACTTGCAGCCCTCCTTTAAGCACTAGCTTTCCTCCCACAGGCATCGTTCCGCTAACTGGACAGGCTCGGCAGGACCTGGAGTGTATGCACTTGGCGCGCTGACAACTAAAACTCAACAAGCACTCCAGTTTCGCATTTGCTGTAAATATTTGAACATGTGGGCACTCGGGACACCGGCAGGAACAGTCTTGCGCCACCGCGGGAGTGAGCAACTTACTGTTGCTCGGAGGTGGTGATGTTTCACATCGCATTCATTTTGAGCGTGCTATGAAGTCTGGAGCTGGCAACACTTTGGTGCGCCCTGATCAGACTTGATCAACTGCTCCTAGTGCTCAACTCCCTTGCATCGTCATGACGGAAGTGTTGCATATAAAGACCGTCAGGCCGGCAAGTGATAAAGTTGACAAGGTCGAGTTCCACCCAACGCACTCGTGGCTGGCTTGTGTCACCCGAGGGAACACGGTGGCTGTTTGGAACTATGAGAGTAATGAGGTAGGCAGAAAGCGGGACAATGGTTATGTTAGTCTTTGGAATCACAAACATCTTTTGCAAGGGGTGCCCCAGGGCACAGTGCTAGCTTAGGTTCCAAGGTGGGTCATAGCTGGCTTAGGAGGTTGGCATGACCTGGGCGCCACCTGTAGACCAAGCACCATAGGAAAAGCCAGCTTCACACTCTGCCAAGCGCCTTCCTGGCCTGCCTGCCTTGCAGATGATATATGAGAATGAGCTGGGCGGCGCGGACGAGGCAGCCTTGCAGGAAGCGGGCCTGCGGCAGCGGGCTGAGAAGGACCCCGCCTTCTATGGGGACGCCATGGGCGCTGCCGGCTCCCATACAGAAGCCTCCTGGGCTGCAAAGAGCACCGCCTCGGGGGCTGTACGAGACGTGAAGTTCTTTGACATCGACACCTGCTTCTGGCAGCTGGCACGGCAGCACTCGCTGCAGTACAATGCGTTCGACTCGTCCACGCTGCCGCAGATAGGTCAGCCAGCCAGCTAGTCAGTCCCCTGGGTGTGTTGCCAGGTGGCAAGGCACCTTAGTGACTGCCAGCACTAGCAGCCGCTCCTGCTCTCGCTCCTGCTGCCCGCGGAAGTCACACGTGGATGCTTAGCATCTCGCTCATCTGCCCTTGGCAGCGCATGGGCTAGGAGGCCCTGCCTGTTCGTGGCATGGGCTCCCCCGGCCACAAGTATGTACAACATAGCCATTATGCTCCCCGCCGCATGCTGCGCACTACCCAGCACACCACACCTGTCAGCACCGGGCGGTGGCTTACCCTTCCCAGCATGGGTACAAGCCTGCACCCCTTCTTGCAGGGCGCGCGGGCGGCTTGCAGGGTCGTCGCTGGCTGGTGATGGCGTGTGAGAGCAAGCTGGTGCTGCACGACCTGTCCAGCGCGGATTCGCGTGACATCTCTCGCTCCACCGTGCTGGAGAGCAAGGCGCCCACATGCCTGGCATTCCTGGTCATCAACATGCCCCCAGGTGGGGGAGGGGGGGCGCGGGGACCCTGGCAGGGGGGAGGCTCCTGTGGGCTGGATAGGGCCTGGGCTAGTAGCACCCCTGGGCTGGCTTTGTTGGTAAACTGAGAGTCAGTGGATGGGTGTGCAGGGGACATTGCAGGAGGAAATGATGAGTTTTGCTGCTGGTCCAGTGTGTGTGTTCTGGTACACAGGGGCTCCCGGCAGTGGCAGGCCGTGGCGCCCAGATGTCCCCATCCCTTGTGCTGCAGTTGATGGGCTACGACGTGGGCACCGGTCCGGTCTGGTCGCCCCTGCTGGCGGTCGGTACGGCGGCCGGCAGCATCTACATCATCCACCACGAGAAGCTGGCGGTATGTGCAGCTGCCGTGCGCCAGGTGGTAGCACTGGCCCTACCCCTGACCAAAACCCGTCCATATGCAGCACTGCTGCAGAGACAAGCCCTTGTTGAGCTGGCGGATATGTGTGTATGCAGCGGCTGCTACAGGGGCTGAGACCCGCCACAAGAGCAGAGTGCAGGGTGAGGCGGCACCTGCATATGTGCAGGTATATGCCAAGCTGAGCGGTGCCCACAGCAAGGCAGTCACGGCACTTCAGCCGCTTGGGGGAGACACGCCTGGGGCGCCAGACATGCTGCTCTCGGCCGCCGCGGATGGCACTGTGGCAGGCACGTGCATGCCTTGCATGAAAACTGGACCGTTTGATTCACAGGACCGCAGTGCGACGTTTTTTAGGGAGTACCCAAGCGATCCGTGATACCCAAGCAAGCGTGCTCTGTGTGCAACACTCTCCAGCTGTGCACGCATTTGCTGAAGGCCGCCCCCCCTCCCCCCACCCCCACCCACCACCACACACACACACACACAGCATCACACTACACCGCCCGCGCCTCCACAAGTGTGGCCGCCTTGCCTCCCTGCTGCGTGCAGTGTGGAACCCCTCCTACGCCACCTTCCGGGGTGCCGACCGGGAGATGGCGGCCAAGCTGGTGTTCAAGGCCCACGACTCTGCTGTGCTGGGCATGACGCTGTTCAGCAGCTACGGCGAGGGCACTCTGCCGCCCTCACTCAAACTGGCGACCACCGGTGAGGGCAGGTGCTGCCTGCTGTTCAGACACGCATGGCGCAAGGGGAGGACGCTGGCTGGGAGCACCTGCAGCCAAGCTAGCTATGTGTGGTGGGGGGGGGGCGGGGGGAGGGGAGGGGTGATAAGCCAGACGCTGAGCTCTGGCCCACAGGCGCAGGGCTGCTTAATTGCCGCCTTGGGTACCAGAGCATACCATTGGTGGCTGCCAGGCCGGCGCCAGGCAAGGACTTCCCTCCACCACACTTGCTACCTCATCACACTGGTGGTGCCCAGGGCGCAGCCTTTCTTTGTTGCGTGGGGTTCTTGTTCTGCCCCCGACCCCTGCTTCCTTGCTTGCCTTGCTTGGCCGGCAGGCGAGGACCGCAAGGTTGTCCTGTGGGATGCCGCTGCCGGCTGGAAGCAGCTGGCGCAGATCAAGGCGCTGGCCAAGGCGTCGTGCCACTCGGTGGGGTATGCGCCCTGGGGAGGCGCAGCGCTGGGGGTGCACCCCTCCCTGGTGCTGGCCACAGGTAGGCTCGGCTGCCGGCTTGACCCTCGCTCTCAGGGAGGTGGGATGGAAAGGGAGGTGGTTGTGTCGGGTGGCTGCGGGTCGGGACGGGGAAGCTAGCGGGCATTGGGCGTGGTTGTTTTGGGTGGCTTGTGCGCTGGGACAGGGTGCAGCATGGCCTTGGAGGAGGTGGATGCCTGGTAGCTGAGCTGGGGGTACGTGGTATTGCCTGGGAGAACCAGGTGTTCACAATGGAGGCCTCTGCCCAGGCAGGGCTGGCACCTGCCTCCCATGGTGGGCAATGTTGGTGATTCCCTGGATTCCTGGGCGCGGCATGCCTTCCTCTGCGACATGACGAGGGCGGGGATGACATGGCGGCGTGCAGGGGAGGCGCCGGTAATTTTGGGGCTGAACCCCTACAGCCCGGCGGGGGTGTCCGTGTACGCTGACCTGGCGGGGCAGATAGACCCGGGGCAGAAGAAGGTGCCCAAGATCTACGGCATGGCGGTGCACCCCACCAGGTGGGGGGACCTCTTAGTCATGGCCTGCTGTCGGTCAGTCAGCACAAGTACTACATGGCAGGGTGGCGCCCAGGCTGGGATACTCATGTATCTGCGGTAGGGAGCATGTGTGTTGCATGTGGTGCTGTGAAGCACAATTGGCATGGTGACAGGCTCAAGCGCAGGAATTGGGACCGGATGCTCTGGCAGAGCCTGCTTCTGGCGGGGCTCCAGCTCTGGTGTGGCCAGCTCCCGCCACGATCCCGTCAGTTAGAGTGAGCGGTAGTTTGGCCTTCTGTCCCTCAGATGCTTGACGCGCTTAGGCTCGCAATGAGTCTAGAGTTGAAGTATGTCTCTCCCTAAGACCTGCGCAGGCCCAACCTGCTGGCGCTGGCCACCAACACTGGGGTGGTGCTGATGACCTTTGACACCTTCCAGCGGCCGCCTGTCGTCGCGCTGCCTCCCCAGGTCTGGTGTGGCATGTAGACAGACATTCATGTGTTTGCAAATGCTGTACGGGCTGACTCGTCATTCAGTGCCGTGCTTGTTCAGGTACTGCCGCGACTGTGAAGGATGGTGCTGGCAGGGAGTGGTGTTGGGTAACCTCCGTGTTTAGCCCTGCACTGCCTGGTTATATCCATGCGGGGGATTGGTCATAACCCCCAAAGAATTTTGAAGTGTGCTGTCCTGCCAGGTGGTCACCCTGGAAGGTCTCCTGCACAACACCGAGCGCAAGGAGCAGGCAGCAGCGGCCGCAGCAGCAGCCGGCGGCAGCGGGCGGGGCGCCCAGGTGGGTGCTGTGCCCGCTTTCCCCGCTCTGCTTGGTTGCTTGGCTTCACGCAACACTTACCTGACTGCCAGCGAGCTACTTCCACTTACCTGGCATCTTCCTGACCAGCTGTGCCCCGTGAGAACCAGTGCCTTGAAGTGCCTTGGCGCACTCCTCCTCAGCGCCATGGTGCATCCCTCGTGCGGCACTGTGCTTCCAGTTGTGGCTTGGGTGGTCACTAACCCAGTAACCCTCCCCTTTCAACCCCTTTAGCGTGAGAATGTGCGGGAGAGTGTGCACACAGACACATACACACACTATATTCATAAAAACCGACACACAGACGCAGAGAGAAAGGGAGAGAGAGCGCTCCCTCAACTCACTTCCCTCTACTCCAAAGCTCCCCTCCCTGCTGCAGGCGCTGACGTATGTGATGGCGCTGGGCGGGGTGCTGTACTCCACTGCCCTGCGGCTGGAGTCCAAGGGGCGCCAGGGCGCCGGCGCCCCAGAGGGCTCCCCGGAGCGCACTGTCAGCATCGAGGCGGCCACGCGGGAGGCCGTCGCACAGCTGGACCACGCAGGGCGCCTGGTGCTGGCATGCAGGTGTGTGTTGGGGGGGGGGGGGGGGGTTGGGGG
>BBXU01000485.1:0-42233 GCA_001598975.1 Parachlorella kessleri | reverse complement strand
CCCCCCCACCCCACACACACACGGCCCGACCGGGTGAGGCGTGGCGGCCTGGGCATTGCGTGCGCTCCCCCAAATAGACTTCACAGATGTACTTCCCGCGAGGTGCCAGACTACCTAGCTGTCAGTCTACTGAGAAGCCCAACAAGGCCTCAGCAGTTCAGCGTACTCACTGCTGCCCCTCCGGGTGGCTCCCCAGCACGCAGCCAGACCTCCCTCTTGGCTGAAGGGTATGGCTTGTTGCTTGGCGTGCTCCTTAAGAGGGCCGCCGCGCCTGCTTGCCTGCCTGCAGGTTCACGTGGTGGATGAGTCGCAGGCCACCCAGTTTGTGGCCACCCACGAAGTGCCGCTTGCCGGCGAGCAGCCGGTGCTGCTGCACGGGGGCGCGCTGCTGGGCGTGGTGCTCAACAAGCCCGCGGCCATGGGTGAGCGACGCTACCCCTCGCTCTCCCTCTCTCCTCCTCCTCTCAGGGTGCCTCTTCTCAGTGTGGACATATGTTCTCAGTGTGGATGTAGTGAGCTGTGTTAGGGGGGCACCGCAGGCAGGGGGTGGGGCAGTGGGTGCAACGGTTTGCCCGCCCTCAACCGTGGCATGCCCGACTCGTGAGGAGGCAAGGCGTGAACGGCTGCACGCGTGTGTGTGGTGCGCTGGCACGCTGTTGAGTCCTCAACGGCGCCGAGGACTGTGTGCTGGCAAAATGCTTGACAGCTCACTGCTGTGGCAAGTGTGCTGGCTGCCTGGCAGGTCGTGCCTTCCAGTTCTTCAACTGGCGGGGCTTTGCTGCCGTGGGACCGGAGCTGCCAGAGCCCCTCTGGGTCAGGTACGCCCACCCCTTGGGCAGGCCTGGCTAGCACTATGTGCCCGTGTTGGCTGGTGGCGGGCTGCCCTTGCCGTGGTCTGAGTTCCTAGGAGCTAGCTGCCTGCTTGTGTAGGTGTGTGTGCACCCCCTCTGGGCCATGGCGACAAAAGCTGCACATACGTGCAGTGCACGTGGCCTTGCGGAGCAGCCGCAAGAGCAATGTATAGCCTGGCTGGCAAATGTCCCGCCCCTTCCCCCCCTTACCCCCTCCTCAAAAGCCAACCACCCACCACCATAGTATTATGAAGTACCACTATGGGTCTTCAAGTGGTAGGGTGGCCTTCCCCTGCTGCCAACCTCTCAACAGCCCAGCACCCGGCGTGCGTGTGTGGTGTGCAGTTGGGAGCCCGAGTGCACCCTGGTTGCGCTGGCCTACGCCCACACCATAGAGCTGTGCCGCACCCGCCCCACCTTTGAGCGCTTTGCCAGCCTGTCCATCGCGGACGCCCAGTCTGGTGGGTGGGGTGGGTGGGTGGGTGAGGGAACGAGCTTCCCTGGTAGTATGGCACTGACTCCCTGCATCTCCCATGTTGCTGCTGCTTGTGTGGGCAGGGCTGCATGCGCTGCGCTGCCATGCCGCCTTGCTTGTGTGCTCTGCAGTGTGCATGCTGCCTGCAGGCGCGCAAGGGTGCCTACAGACTTGTGCAGGTGTTGAGCCCTGCATGGGTAGTTGGCCTGTTTGCAGGGATCTGGCAGAGCCGGCAGCTGTTTGTGACGACCAACACCTCCGTCCATGCGGTCTTTGCGGACCCAGTCCAGCAATTTGTGCAGGTGCTTTATTCAGGTCAAGGCGACACACAACAGTGCATGCAGTGCACAGGTCCAGGTTGCTTTGTAAGCCCTCCACAGGATCCTCAAGTATGTGACATATCCCTCCCAGAGTGACAAGTTTGGGTGGGGTTGTCTTGATGTCCTAGCCCATGCGGCGGCAAGCTGCTGGCATCCACCCCCTTGACCGATCCATCCCTGGCCACCGCCCTACATACAGCGGTCGCATCACCTCTGCCGCAACGAGGGTGGTGTGTGCCCACACCATGCCCACAGAGATGCATCTCCACCCCCAGCTGCGTGTCCTTGCTGTCCTGCTTTCCACGCTTGCCTGGTAGTTACCGCTCACGGTGATGGCCCCAGCAGAGGGGAGGCACTAGAGCATAGCCAAGTGGCGGTATGCTGTCAGACTACATGAGACGAGCCATGTTGGTGCCCTCCCATGCAGGCGGTGCAGCTGGCCAGCTTCCAGGGCGGGCCGGCCTCGCGGAGCAGCCAGGGGGCCGGGGGGGCGGGGGAGCTGAGCCCGCTGCCACCAGAGGACATGCGGCCGCTGGGCCCGCTGGTGCCTGCTGGTGGGTGGGCGGGTGGGGAGCTGCACAGTGCAGGGCGTAAGTGGTGGGGTAGGTAGAGGGCAGCGGGGCGTGGCGAGCCAGGGGGGTGGGTAGGTAGGTAGGTAGGTAGGTGGGGGCAAGGGGAGGTCAGCGGCGGTGTAGAGGCCGGGCGGTGGCATGCAGCAGCAGCAGGGGCAGGGCAGGGATGGTGATGTCTGCTGTGCGACACTTTGAGAGCGGCCCGGGTGCCGCTGCTGCTGCAGGCGTGCGGCACAGCTACTTGTGGCTGGCCGACAGCCTGGGCCGGCCCTTCACGCTGTCGCTGCGGCACCCCGGCATCCGCCTGCGGTCCCTGGCAGCGCGGGGGGAGCTCAGCACAGCGCGCACGATCGCGCAGCGAGGTGGGTTGGGGTGCAGGAGCACTCGTGAGCAAGCGCCGCTCAGGTGCAGGCCGGGTGGCTGCCCGGGGAACCACAGTGTCTTGACTGTCTATGCCTTGCACAGCTACCCTAAGAGGCATGTCATGTTGCCGGTTTATGTGTTCAGCGCGGCCCGTGCTATCCTGGCCCGTTAGCAAGGTTGTTGCCTTGCTAAGCTGTTCTAGGTGGTGCTCTCGGTGTTCCTGATATAAAAAAGCCTGTCTCACTCCAGACGATCGTCACCCCTAGCTTCCCTAGGTTGACCGACAGTCCAGCGGCATCTGGCACCACCACCAGTGCAGCCTGAGCACCAACGCCCCTCTCCTTGTAGCGGGCTGGCCAACAGGGTTTGCCTGCCAGTAACCCCACACGCAGGCCTACACCCCTCCTTCCATGATGACGTGGCGCGCTTCCTGGCCGCCATGAGCCCTGGTGACGGGGTGAGGGAGGCGCTGCTGCTGCCCGGCCTCACCCCCGCAGCCGAGATGGCGCTGGCAATCAGGCGAGCGCCTTGCTTCTTGCTGCTGCAGCAGCACCACCTGTGTCCGCACAGTGCACACACTTAGTTTGACGGCTTCTGTTGCCAAACTAAAGATGTGTTCCTGCTCTCCTGCCTGCCTGTTGTCGGCCGGCATCCACCTCGCTCTCTGGTAGCCATGTGCCTGCCAAAAGGGCACCCACGGGGGGCATTGCTAGTGTCAAGGGCAGCAGCAGTATCGTCCAGCACCTTACTGGTTTACCCCCCGCTCTGTTCCCATGTTGCTATGTGCAGGGTTGGCAGCTGGGATCGGGCTGCTCGGTGCTTCCAAGCTGTGGCTCTGGGAGTGGCTGACAAGGCCGTCCTATCCCTGGCAACAGACGGCAAGGCGGCGGCGGCGGCACACGCGCACGACCTTGCCCACCGTGCTCACAGTGAGTGCTGGGCTTGCTGGTACAGGGTAGGGGCACATGCATGCTGCTGCGGGGGGCTGTGCAGAACTGCGACCCCCTGTTACTGAGGGTCATCCCCTCCATGGTAGAGGCACGAGGGAGGGCTTAGTTGTAAAGTATTCAGTCTTTCTTTCTCTCCCAGACAATTTGATCATGAAACAGAGCGGAATGGTCCCGGAAGTGCCCTACCCTGAAGCTCGCTTGTGCCACCGGACCCCCCCTCTGCCTGCCTGCAGGCATCTCAGCTGCTGACAGCGCGCAGGTTGAGGCGGTGGCCGAGATCCTGGCTCAGCATGAGCGCGGCGGCACGCTGGGGGGCCTCTACTCCCTGGCCTCCCCATCCCAGCAGCAGGAGCTGCCACAGCAGCCCAACGGTGTGGCGGAGGAAGGGGCCGCAGCAGCAGCAGCGGCAGGGGATGGAGGGGAAGCCGCGGCAGCGGCGGCGGCGCAGGATCCCATTGACTGGGACGCCCCGCTGCGGCTGCCCGCAGCGGAGGACGAAGGAGGGAGCAGCGGCAGCCTGCAGGGCAGCAAGGGCCTGGCAGGTGCGGCGGCCGCAGCTGCGGCAGCGGGGGCGACGGGGCCGGGGACAGCTGCCCCGCTGGACGCGGCTGAGGCCAGGCGGGTAGCTAAGGTGGCGGAGCTGGGGCTGCGATTTGCAGAGGAGGGAGCCAGCGCAGGGCACCTAGGTAAGCGACTTGTGTGAAGTGCCATCCCGCTGCGCTGCTGCCTGCCTTTCAGCAGTGCTGGGTTAGCAGGCTTTGGTGCCTTGCTGGGACTCCATGTGCAGGATCGCATATAACCCACCCAGCCTGCACCATTGCGTTTGACACCCGTCACCTCGAGCCTCACTGCACTGCGTTCCCGAGTAGTTTGATGACACCTCCCGCCTGCCCCGCTGGCCTGCAGACGCCGCACGCTCCGCGCTGGGCGTGCTGGTACGCTATGCGCACCAGCTGCCCCCCTCCCTCTTGGAGGAGCTTGTCTTCCGCATGGGCCAGTGCTCCATGACAGAGTCTGCACGCAACCTGGCCAAGGCGGTGGCGCTGGGGGCGCCGGCGGGTGCTGGTGGGGCGCCGGCGGGAGGCGCCGGCGGCGCCCTGCAGGACCCTGGGGTTGCGGCGCTGCTGGCGGCGCTGGTGGGCGGGCGGCAAGCAACGGCGGTGCAGGGCACCTTGCAGGTGGGGCTGTGGCCAGCAGTTGGAGATTGCTGGGTGCCGGTTGGACTATGGTAGGGGTGCTGTATGGAAATCTATGCAGAGAAATGTGGCATTGCCAGGTACTCGCTGAGTGCTGGATGGTACAATACGCGCTGGGGCCAAGCAAGGCGGCGGGAGCAGCAAAAGAGACCGTACGGCAGTCAGCGAATAGTGTCACAGGAGGAAGTTGCATCTCTAGGGAGTGCTTTGAGTTGTCATTGTCCCTGTTGCTAGGAGTCGTTGATGCTGTGTTGTCCCTCCAAGCAGCCCTGCAGCACGCTGCGGCCTGCTATGCACAGTCCCAACCCGCTCTTTCCCATGCTTCGTATTGTGCAGGCGGCTGGCCTGGCGCCCCTTGCGGCAGTGTATGGCGCGGTTTGGGGAGGTCCTAAGGGCGCCTTTGAGGGTGCGGTGGCAGACTGGCAGCGAGAGCTGGCAGCTGTGGCTGGGATGGGTGGGTCTGGGCCCCTGCTTGTCACGCCACCCAAAGCATGAAAGCCCTGCATGACCTACCATGGTCATGAGAGCCTCTCATTGTAGCGCTAGCCACCTGCAGATTGTGTTAAACAGGCTGTGCAAGTCTGGGAGTTGGTGGGATGCCAATGTAATCCACCTCCTCGGGACGGCACCAAGGAGAGCATGGCAACAGGAGTGCCTCTGCGTGCTGATGCTCATGCCGAAGATACAGGGGAGGGTCAGAAGGGATGGAGTGTGTGGAGGGACGTGGCGTGACATCTTGGCCTCCTCGCTGCCCACAGTCTTAACTTCATTTTGTAGCAAGCTGAACTCCGCATTGCCCTGCTCCGTCAGGAGTTGTGTAATACATGAGCACTTCCACGTGGCCCAAGATTAGTTCTGCAACTGGTCAGTGAGCAAACAAGCCTTGCATCCCTTTTCAAATTGCGCTGTCATCAGATAAAATGGCCAAGGCTGCCCGCTGCTACAACCCTGAAGAACTGCAAGCCCAGGCGACCCCAACAATCTGCTGTGAATTCGTGTCCCATGTATAGTACCTACACTGCCTGTCGGCAGGACATGGCTCTATATTAACTTCCACATAGCTGTGGACTTTGTCTCCTAACCAGCAAGCTCAGCTGCTGAGCTGCACTTGCCCAAACCATGGCCTAGCCCGGCCCTCAGTTCAAAAATCTGTTTCAAGCGATCCCCAATTGTACTTCCCTTGCTCACCCCAACCGCCGCCTGCTTCCACCAACGACGCAGGGAGCCACTGTCGCTCTGGTGCCACTTGCATCCCCATTTTTGCACATCTGGGTCTGCGTCTGCCCCTGCTGAAAGCCTGCAGCTGCCATTAACGCTGGTAGGCATGCAGAGTACAAGTCCTTCATCCAGGGCAGGCAGCTGCACCTGCGGTGGGGCCCTCCGACCCTGCAGGCGCCCGAACAAGACCTTACTGCTAGTCAGTCGGTGAGGAGCTTACTAGGTGCCAGCGGGGCAAGCCCCAGGAGCACTCTTGCACCCAGCCCAGTCAGTACAGTTGAACCCCACCTTCTCTCTGTTTGGACTACCTGCCACCCTTACTAATACATCACATCATGGCCTGGTACACGCCCCTCGGCACCACCCTCCACCATCATGCCAGGGTGAGTATGTAGCCACTGAAGCAACGAGGCACATCCCACCTGCCCTCGGAGGCGGTCAGTACCCCACACGAATCTCCTCCTACAGCATCAGGAAGCGTGGCGGGTGGGTCAGCATACGATCTTCAAAATTTTCCAGCACACGTGCACTTTTTAATGGACGTATGCAAACTGAAGTCTTCATGGAGGGGCCCCACAATTTGATGTCGGGGAGCAGTTTGGATAAATACAAACTGGGCAGTTGAGCAGGTAGACCAGGGAACACGATCCAGGAGCAGGTGCAGTCCCATAGCTGAGTAAAGGAGTGATGAACAAACTGCACTTGCAGCTTGTCTACACGGGGCCACTGACGTTCTACACAGTGGTGTACAAATGGAAGAGGTGTCAGCGGTGCACTTTATGCACTCCATCCAGGCGGCGTCAGCAAGTGATAAGCGATACGGGTATTGAAGCAAGCCCTCTTGGAGTCGCAACTTGAAGCAGGCGTACCTTGGAGAAGATGTGGTAATAAGGACCCTTGCAATACCTGCGATGACCCTTGTCATCAACAAGCTGCAGGTGATAGCAACAAGCCGTCAGACAAGTTGGGCACAAACCCATTGACCAAGCCAGCTCCACCGCATGCAAGAGACGGCACAAATCGCAGAGACACAAGCCTGCCCTCTACAGAAAATTTTTAAGCCAGCTTTAGGGTAGCAGAAAATCGGATCTCAGTGAGGGCCTTGAGCTGCAACAGTCTTCTCAGCTGCGTCAGGGCTGCCTGGTCTGGCTGGAGCCCTGCAGCATCCCCACACTGGGTGGGGCGTGACGAAACCCTCTCACACGCCGCCCTAGTACCAGCAGCAGAGGGCCCTGGCTGGTGTCCCACCGTTCTCTCAGAAGACCAGTCTCTCAGAAAACCAGTCCAGGCACGGCTGCGACTGTGCTTTTCAGGCACCGTAATCAATTAATTGATCAGCCGTGGAAGACCCCTGCCACCCTGAACCACAAGGACTCTCTTTCGTCCACAAACCCCACTCGCCTGCATTGCTTTGAAGAACTGCCTGGTCTACAGCGTCTTCAGGAGTGTTTAAATCTGCTGCTGCCCTGGTTATCTTGAAATAGACTGGTTCAAAGGGCGCAAGGCCTCCCTGTACTACCTCTCACTCATGCCGGATCCGTCCACAGATTGCAAATTCGGCTGAGCCTTGGATTCAAAATTTATCTTGTTAAGCAACTCCCATTCTCACGGCCTGCAACTTCAGATGTGCACAGTTCACGAAGCTGGGTCGGACGCCTTGCAGTTGCCACGTTGCTGGGTTTTGGGATGATCCCTCCCATGCCAGCCTGAGGCAGGCTGCAAACCCGTCCAACGGTTCTCACAGTTCATGATTGCATGAGATGGAGCTTGGAAGGCACTGAGTCACTCACTGAGTTGCAACAAGAGCAAGTACAAGTTGCAAGGATGTACTGGTTGGTGTTCAACAAGCATCCCAAGACTTGCATCATGTTCCTGCCTAAGACTTGGGCAGGAACATGATTTATACCTGGGCACCCATCACAATATTACTTAACAGTAATTATGAGTGTTTCCACGGCCGCCTCCTCTGCTGGGGACCCATGCTCATCCCTAGGCCTGTGGGTGCTAGGTCACGGCAGGCCCGCTACATGTCAGCCACTGAGTGGGGCATTCGGATGCTGATGGCAGAGGCAGTGGCTGGAATGGACGGTCTGGGCCGCTGGTCATCACGCCACCCCACGCATGAAAACCCTGCATGACCTGCCATGCCATGTGGTCATGATGGCCTATAATTGTAGTGCTTGCCACCTGCAGGATGCATCTAGAGCAGGCTGTGCAAGTCTGGGAGTTGGCGGGATGGCATTGTAACTTACCTCCCCAGGAGTGTAGCAGTGACCGCATGGCAGCAGAGCGCCTTAGCATTGGTGCTGATGTCGAGGGACGCCTGGGATGGCCAGAAGGGACGAAGTGTGTGTGGCGACGTGACGCCTTCATCTCCTTCTCTCTCTGCCCACAGGCTCCATTCCAGTACTTTTAGTGGCAAGCCCCCGCTGTAGCTTATGTCACTGGCTTGATCAAGGAGTTGTAAGATGAGCGAGCAATTCCTCCGTTGTCCATGATCAGTGCTGGCAACAGGTCGGTGGCCAGCTAACCCTCCCACTCCTCCCTCCTCTAGTTCAGCTGTCAGTGACGGAGGCCGGCCAAGGCAGCCAGCTGCTTTCATCTGCTGAGAACGGCACGCCCAACACCCTGCAGAGGCTGTACACCCAGCTTATAGCAGGACGCACCAGCGGCAAGTGCAAGCACACGAAGGAAAGAGTTGCTCTGTTCAAGAATCAAGATCTCTGGAGGTACTCCAATAGAAGCTGCCAGCTAACCGGGCTGGGGTTGAGGCACTCCCAAAGGAGTGGTGGATATGAACCCACCTTGCCGAACACCTTGCGTGAAGGCTGCCGTCTGCCACGCATAGTACCGGCACCTAACAATATACGCCCCTACGTAGTATACTGTTGGATTTCAGTTGAGTGAATGAGGACTGATTGATTTGTCGCTTTGTCACCAATAGCAAGCTGAGCTGCAGGCGTCCAAGCCGTGGCCTCCCATCAGTTCAATCATGCTTGTCAACGTAAGTGTGTGAGTTCCCTGCACGCCCCATCGTCCCTTGCCTCCGTCACTAACGCAGGCATCCCCTGCCGCCTTACTGTCGCTTGTATACCCCCCACATTACTCGGGATCCATTACCAGCAACCTTACGGAGCTCCTTGCGCGCTCCCGCGCATTAACTCACGTGTTGCATAAGCCCCTTGGGCAGGGAGCAACGCATAATCGAATTTCATTTTTCTTTCTTTCATTCTGCCCATTGCCTTAGGTTTGAGCTTGTGAGGGCTTGGCAGTGTTTTGTCATCCTGTCTTAGACACATGTTGGAGACAGCCCCCTCTCTCGGCCTCAGTGGGGCCTTCTGGTTCGATGGCGTTGACGTGGATGACGTGCCATTGGTGACTGTCGAGGGCGGACCCGGGCTAGACTTATTTGACATAACCCTGCCAGTTGTCAGCCTACCACCTGACGTCCCAGAGCAGCCTCCGCAGCACGCGCAGCCGCAGAAGCCTAAGAAGAAGTCTCTGACCAAGGCAGAGAAGGCCCGCATTGAACGGGAGAAAAACCGCGAAATCCAGGTGCGGCGCGGCCTTGCATCAGCATGATGGAGTGCCAGAGTCAGTGGGGTAGCTATAAAGGGGCCAGTTCAGGACCTATGAGGCCGGCATTGCTGCCTGGCTGTCAGTATCAGGTCCAAACACCTTTTTGCTTTTTCTGTGCAGGCACGGTACAGGCAGCGACAGAAGGTGAGTAGGAACAGCTGGGTTGTCCTCCAAACCCCCACTCACATGATAAGTCCCTGCTCAGCAGCGGCCACGTTTTGCACCAAATCTGCCGCACCCACAGCACGGCCTCCCCTGTTGTCCTACGCAGCCAGCCAGCCAGCCCAACCAGCCTGTTGCGTCCCCCAGCAATACCAACCCCTAACCTGCTTGTGTATCCGTCCGTTCACAGGAGAAGCGGGAGCACTTGGTGGCTGAGCACGAGGCCGCAGCAGCCGACCTTGAGCGGCTGCGACTGGAGCAGGAGACCCTGCAGGAGCGCAACTCGGTGCTGGAGCACGTGCTGGAGTGGCGTGACGAGGAGGTGCAGGTCCTGGAGGCGGCGCAGGTGGGCACACGCCTTTGCTTACCAACCAACCAGTGCTATGGGATTGGCTTGCATGCTTTAGCTGGGCTTGGCTTGGTGTCCTGCGTGCAGAGGTGCTCAGGGGGCTTGGCTATGTGGGCTGAGATGTCTGGGTGGCCCTGACTGCACAGCAGAAGCGGAGTCTGCATTGTGAATTGCTTGCTACCCCATGTTGGTAGCCAGCAGCAGGAGCGAGGCTGCCTAGGGTGCTTCGGTGGAAACCTTGGTTCTCCGCCCACAGCCCCATCCCACAGTGATGCACGAGGACAGAGCCTGTCTCGCAGCCCACATGGGTCTCAGGCAGCCGCACCGTCGTGTCCTGCCATGAGCTATGCTTGCCTTGCCACATTTGTGCTGGGTGCAGCATGATGACCCGTGCCAGCCGGAGGGTGGCACCTACTATGACCCCCGCGACGGCAGCTTCTGGGCTCCCGGCCCCGGCGGCAACAACAACGCCAGCGGCACGTCCACCACCACCGTGTTTGCCGCGGCCGCCGGCACGGTCGCGGCAGATCTCCCCACGGCCATGGGGCCGCCGGGCAGGGGCTCGTCGCCGCGCATTCGAGAGCTGAGGGATGGCAGCGAGGGTGCATCTTCAAGCTCAACAGGCCCTGCCGCCTCCGGGGGTGGTGCCGAGGATGGGGAGGGGGCGTCGTCTTCCTCCGCGGCTGCCTCCGCGTCTGGCAGCGCGAGCGCTGCCAGCGATGCCCACCTTGCGTCGGTGGTGATGCCCGGCACCGAGGGGGCCGATGGCCGCATACAAGGTACGCTCGCTGAAGCTGGGGAGCAGGCTGGGAGAATGGTCTGTGCCCAGGTCCGAGAGTCGGACCTGGCCAATCATTGCGGGACCCCCTTTGGTGACATATCATGGCGAGGAAGGACCCTTTTGTCCTTCGCAAAGAGGCAGAGTTCGCATCGGAGGCGCAGGTGTCTTGTACATGAAGTGCCCATGGTTGCCATGCAAGCACCACGACCCTCTCAGGACTTGAGCCGCTGGGTGGTTGGTATAGGGCTGCCTGCCTGACTTGCACTGACTTGCATTCCCAATGGATGCCTTGCTGCAGTGCCCAAGGCAGTGATTGACAAGGCCAAAAACATGACGGCCGATGACTACTTCAAAAACTGGCAGGAGTTTGCTGCGCGCCTCAGGTGAGCCGCCCTTGCCAGCTGCAGCATGGTCCACCTGCAGCTAGCCAGGCCGGGGTCAGCGCACTGCGCGTGATTGCGCTCACCTACACATGTCTGAGGTTGGGGCCCATCCCCTTGCCTTGAGGAGAGTGCGGAGGTGCTGATGTTAGGGCAGCGCAGCCTGGGCTGGCACTCGACCGATGCGGCTGTCGGTGGTGGTGGTTGAAGGGATATCCTGGCGCGCTATGACGTCACCAAGGACCCTCGCAGCTTGGACGAGCTGGAGCCACTGCTCAAGCGCAGGGTGAGTAAAGCAAGCCGCACGTGGGGGGTGTGCCTTGCCATCCCCCCATCCTGGCTTGCTAGATGCACCGGTGCGGTGCAGGTGGCACAGCATGCTTGCTGATGGCACACATTTAGCAATGTTGTGCTTGGTAGGTGAGGCAGGAGGCTTGGGATGGTGACTGTCAATGCCGCCATCGGTCAGGTTTCGCGTTTGCAAGTGGCGGTGTCTCATTTGGAAGAGGCGGCGTCCCATTTGGCCACACAGCCTCTTCCCCCACTGCACCCCTGCAGGCTGTGGTCATGACACTCATGCTGCACCACAACCCGGGCTGCATCAAGAGCCTCTTCCTGCGCAGCGGCGAGCAGGGCAGCCCGGCGGAGCAGGAGCACTTCTGGAATGCACTGGTGGTGAGGACAGTACAGAGCCTGCCAGCAGTAGTGGTACCGACCTTACCCTGTTAGCCAGGTCCATGAAAGACCCAGCACGTACGGTCTCTTTGTGTGGGGGACACGTTGGCAGCCTGTGAATGTGTAGCTAGGCCTGAGCAGCAGCATACAGACCGATTCGGTGCACATCCCACCCTCCCTGCGGCCGCAGTGGCATTTGAGGGCCGTCCTTCCTAGCTTGCCCAGTAACTTGGCCTGGTGGTGGTATGCTCATCGCCTCATGTGGTGCAGGTGGCGATGCAGATCACCCCTGCCCAGCGCGAGCGGTATCTTACTTTGTGGGATTCCTACCAGCACAAGGTGGAGCGTTTCCGATCAAACAGGAACAAGGCGCTGACGCTCATACGCAGCGTAAGTTTCAGGCTTGCTTGGGTGTCGTCAAGTTCTGGGAGACAGATGCGTGGAGTCCTGGTGAAGGAACGATTGGTGCAGCATATGCCTCTCTGTGCCTTGGTCCGCTCGGCTTCAGATGGTACTGTGCTGCCGGCGATGCTTGCAAGTCAGTAGTTAAGAGCACAGACCGTCGGTAAGTTTTGTCAGGCTCAGGTTCGCCTCCTGTGTTCTCTGGTGTTCCCATCAATTGACCCAAAGCGTTCTTTGGCTCAAAGGTGCTCATCCCTGCAAACCTGCAGGCCTCGCAAGACTCTCTGTGCTCGGACAACATGGCGGCCATGATGTCACACTACCTGCAGCTGCTGGAGGGCGCCGCCAGCCTGAGCGCCTACCCCGACAACGAGTTTGTCGCGCTGCTGGAGCTGCTGAGCGAGAGCGGCAGGGTGAGCAGAGGATAGGGGCCACATGCAAGAGGATGGTGGATGTGTGTCATGTGGGCTGGCAGCGAGATGCTCGCTGGATGTTGTGCTCCTTGTGGCCATACAGAGATGGCAACAATGCTGCAGGGCGACAGGACTGCAGCATTTATGCGTTGCCAAGACCAGACATTGGTGCTGCTCTGCAATGTGACGATGCCCAATGTGGACTGCTTACCAGAAACCACGGATCTCATACATGCCCGGGCTTGCCGCCCTGCAGATACTCACGCCGGTGCAAAAGGCGAGGATGGCCTCCTGGAGCTTCCCCTTCTTCCCAGACGTCCTGCAAATCATGCAGGCCATCACCCGCCTGCCGCCACCTGCAGGCAGTGCGCCTGACGTGGGGGACAGTGGGACCTTGCAGGTCCCTCCTTCCACATGCCCATGACAACCCCTGCCCCTGGGCACGCAATGTATTCGAAACCGAAGTTGCCCAGGCGCTGCTGCGGGCTGGGGGGCTCGCCCCTTGTGGGGCGAGATTATTGCTTGCAAGTACACCGACTCTATCATTTCAAACCTTTTGGTAAATGCAATGACTGGCCGGCTGGTGCATGCTTTACAATAATGGTGGAGCTGCGTCCGCTGGTCTTGAACGGTTTGTCGTGCTTTCCTATGAACGGGGGCTCCTCGGGTAGAAGCCATGATATCATTTTTTTCATGCATAAACGATGCTTCAGGAAATTGAATTTCCCTGCGTGGAAGCTCATTTGATTCTTTCTGTATGGCCGGCATATGCTGTGCTGTGTTCGTACAATAGTGCTCGGGTGGTTTTCCCTTGGAGGACCTTACATTGTTGGTGCCGTTTGCAGCAAGTTGAGTGACGAGGTGGGTACACAAATGACCACAAGCTTGATAGATAAGATCGCCTCCCCCTTCATTTGCTCAGGTGCTCCTGAGCCACCCAGGGCTGGCCCTGTGCTGCACATTTCGGATCCACCCGCTGGCTTTCCCCTCCCGCTCCTCGGTAGTGATGGCCAGCTGGCGGAGCTGTGCGGCGGCTGTGGCTTGCAGCACCCTGCCTGGGTCCCTGTCCACAATGTCGAACTCAGCAGAAGCCTGCGCCACAGTGCGGCAGTGCAAGGAGCTGCTTCAATAACTTTTGATCCAATTTGTGGATCAAGGCTAGCTTTGTGCACAGGCACAAGCACCAGCTTCATGAGACAACCGATTCAGTCTGCCGCTTCCCCTCCTCTTGGCTACACCCCTCCCAATGACTGACGCTGCCTGCATTGTAGCTTACTGTCTGGACCCGTTCAAATGGCAACCACAGACCTGTTTCTGCAGCTCCCGCAGCCGTGCCTCTCGTTCTTGCGCCTGATTGGAGGGACGTTGCACCAATGCCCCCCTTTTTTGCACCAGCTGCTGGTTGCGCTCTGCCAGGCGCCGCATTGTCTCAGGCTCGGGGGTGCGCTGGCGAGAGAGCGCTTGCTTGTCAGCATCCTTGGCACGCTGTTGGTATTCCTCTGCCTGTAAAGAGAAGTCCATGCTGTAGGAGGAGCTGAAGTCAGGCCCTGCCAAAATGCATGCCTACTCCCAGGACCAGATGGCCCGTTGTGTTCATACAAGTCGGGCCCTTCAAGGCTCGCCCGCATTAATCAAGCCAGGCAGCAACATACTTTGCGACTTGTATACCTTCCGCTGCTTGTGTACGGATAGCTTGCCGGCAAGCTCCTGTTGCCGCTGCAGCAGGGCTGCGCGCCCTTGCTCCTGCCGCTGCCTGGCTGCCACCTGCTGCGCCTCCAGCTGCTGGCGCTGGCTCTCTTCCTTACTGATCTTCCACTGCTGCACAGCTAGCTTGTGCTGCTCCCTGCACGTGACAGCATATCTTGATGTGCGTGTGCTGGAGCCTGGTGGCGTGGGACACCCACAAAACAACTGAAACCTGTAGGTTGGGCTGTCTGGTGTGTATATTACGTACCTTTGCTGCTGCCTAGCTTTCTCAGCAGCAGCGCTGCTTTTGCTATGCTGCTCAGGCTCCGGCATTGCTTCTTGTGCAGGCTTTTGTAACAGTGATGCCTGCTTTGCAGCCCTCTCCACGCGCCAGTGTTGGATTGCTAGGCGTTTCTTTTGCTGGAGGTCCTGCAGCTCCTCATGCCACCTACAGGCGGTGAAGCGAACGGGGCTTCTGCTCTGGGGTTTCTGGCTCTCCATACTGATGGCCGGATCATTGACTTGATAGCATGCATTTCTCCACCGCTATTTCGCCTCACCTAGCGTGCTGAATGATAGCTGTCCTGCTATGCAGGAGGCCCAACTGCTCGCAGCAGATCTGCACCGTGTGACTGTATATTCCCCGACAGGCCTTGAGGATGCGCTCAAACTCTGCATGGTCATCTGGATGCCAGCCACCTGTGGGCCCATGTCGCTCCATGAAGTCATCGCACTCCTTCACCTCCAGAGGTAGCTCGTGCTGCGTTGTAGGTTTGCTGCTGGGTTTGATCGGTGCTTTGCTGGCAGCCTTGGCTGGTAAAAGTGGCTTGAGACCAAGCAGCAGCACAGGCTGTGCTGTAGTTTGAGGGACCTCTAGACTGGCATGCAGGCCACGACTCACGCCCTCCAGGTCCGATGCTGCCTCCGCGTTGCGCAGGCCAAGCTGCTCAAGCTGTGCTACACAGTGTCGCTGCAGACTGCTGAGGCTAAGTTCAAACTGGCTCAAACGCTTCTCCAAAGTCTTTAGCTGGAGGTCACTGGGCTGCTGCCTGCAAGCCAGTGCTATGGTCTCCAACTGCGCGGATGCTGAATGCACCTGCTTACAGAGCTGGTTGCGGAGCTGCTGCAGTGCCCCTGCCTGCACTCTGGCTTCCTTGCTGGCATCACGACCACCTGCCTCTGCAACATGGGCAAGGCACTCTGCCTCAAGCTTGTCTGCTTGCTCCTGCAGCTGCCGGTACTGCGCTGTCCACTCAACAGGCCTGCTGAGGGTGGTGGCTGCCTTGGCCACCGACTTAGTTTGGGCCTGGAAGGAGTGTGAATGGTGGGGTTGTCAACCACAGACAGACCAAGCAGCAACAGCGCTGCCTGTTGCTGACAACGGTGAAGTCAATCTGTTCGCCCCTCGGGGCGGAGGTAAGAAGACGCTGTCCCGAGCCTAATCGGCAGCTTGGGGTAAGACGAAAGCCCGCACCTGTGGGGAGTTTGTAGACTGGTTTTCCATCGAGGTTAGCTGGGCCTCCTGGGTTGTGTACAAGCTACACCTGAGCGAACCAGTTCATTTTTTCTTCGGTGGCGGACAGATGAAGTATGATCCTAAACTAGCCAGGTCAGAAGGCACCGCCTAGGCGCGCCTAACTGCAGAGCGCCCGCGGTCACAGCAACAACTTTCTGACTTGGCTGCAAGGGCACAAACAAAATGAGAAGCTAAGGAAGGACAGAGACAGATCAAGCAACAAGAAACAAATCAAAACATCTTGCCTGAGTTCTGCCTCGCACCCAAAGCAACCCCACCCTTAACCCTCCTACACCTTCCCCTCCACTTCCTGTACACCAGGACGAGAAGCCAATGCATCCAAGCACCGAAAATAAGGGCTCACCAGCCTCCCCGGACACTGCAGTCACGCTCTCTCAAGAAGATTGACAGCCCGAGTGGACTGCGCCAGCGGAATATATAAGCATATATATGACCACATTCATGTGGTCAACCCCTCAAAGAGCAGGCAATACCAAAAGTGTACAAAAGAGTTCCATACCGGAGAAGGCGCCCAGCATGCGACAAAATGCCGGCAAAAGCACAACAGAACCCTAAACACATGAGCCTGCTTGACACACAGCAACTCCATGCGCAACACGTGGCCTGCTCGCAACAAAAGAGCACAGGAAACAGACAGATGGGAGCTGATAGTCGATAGCAGTAATGGCCATTAAGAACAGTTTGGCAGGTTAGAGTACCTTGGCTTGCACACTGAGCTGGCTGTTGATATCCAGCCTAGTTGGCTTGATCGACAATTTAGCAGGGCCCAGAGCAGGCCGGCCTGGAAGCCGTGAGCGAGCCAGCTTGCTCTCCTGTTTCCGCTTGAGCTCACTCATCACAGAGAGAGCAAGGAACATCAAGTTGAATGCAATAAGTATTGTCTGGCAGCCGCAGACAACCACCATCTCCCAGGCCGGGAAGGGCTGCAGGGGCATGGAAGCAACGGGTCACGTGACACAGGCCACAGCAGATTTGTAAGGCGACAGGGCACGGTGGCTCCGCCGACAGACCAGCCCACCAGGCCCCTGCCACACCAGACCACCTTCGATCCCGTCCAAGGGGCACAGTGGCATGAAGATCCAGGGATAACCATGACAGACAACCATATACTGCGCCCTTGTTGATGGGTGCTCAACACCGAGCCAAGACATTGAGCATAGCCTGACAACTGATTGCAACGCATGCCCTTCCTCCCGACACCCCACTGACCTGCATTATTCTATAGAATTGGACCAGCAGATACGGGTATAGCGCCAGCCGCAAAGGGAGGAAGGTTACCCAGTACAGACACCGGAACACTTGCCGGCCTGTCCGGAGCTGCCGACGGGCTATTAGGAAGAAAGTATTGATCTCCACCAGGCCATCCCAACATGTGAAGGGCGCTAGCTGTGGGTGCCGTAGAGGGAAGAGCAGCAGCACAAACGTGGTAGTGTGGTGGACAAGGATAATGGATGGCAACGAGGGCACAGCCTCCGGCTGAACCATTACCCACACAAAGTCTGCCACGATATACCTGCAGCAGGCAGGCACTCACGGCGTTGGTTGTCAAGCCAGTGTGTACGGCAACCTGCAGGCGGCTGCTCCCCTTCCGTATTGGGGGCAACAGGGAGGCTGGCCAGGTGGTACGCCTCGGAGCTCAACCACATCCAGGCTGGCCACAAGCAATCTGACCAAGACTATTGCACGGTCAGCAGACGAGAGTAAGCCGCGCCAGGTGGCAAAAATTTGCTTCGACTCACCATGTGAAGGCGAGCGTGACCTTGACAGGGTCTACGAAGCCCAGCAGCCCCAAGATTGCCAAAGATCCCAAGATGGGCAGTAGAAATAGGTTGGCTTGGTCGTGTAAATGACACGGCCGCTTCATGTTGTGTAGCCCTCTTTTGGAGCCCTCTTTCCCAACTGAAAAAGGGAGGTAAGGGGGAAATAACAAAACAAGGGAGGCGTGAAACTCTAGTCCAAACTGATGGCAAAGGTGGGCTGTGGAGCACCGGTGTGATGCGGCATCGGGAATCTGTGACACCAGGGGGAAGCTTATCATGCAAAGCAGCTGTGCAGCGGCCAGCGCGCGGCCATGGGCACCGGACCCCAGGCACAACCTCCTCCATGCATGCTGCAACCACCACCGCCGGTACATCAGGCACTTGCAGCAATGGAACGGGCAAACACGAGGTGCTCACAGCCATGCATTCCTCGACCGTCACAAAGGCCAGAAGCAGTGCAAGCGTTTGGAGCGCCTGGACTAGCTTCCCATGCTTGTAAGCTAGTACTACAAATCCTGGGATGCTGAGTTCAACGTCTTGCTGCCAAACAGGCGCACTAATACCGGGCTCGTTGCTGCGACTAGCCTTCATTGCTTCAGGCACAAGTCCAGATAATACATCACAGGGTGGACGGCGAAGGAATTGCACATTACTACAGCCTGGTCAACGATGGGTTGCTATAGCGGGTGCATATACCGTCCTCTTCAACGGCATTAAGTCTGAACGAGAGTGAGGAAAACCTGTGGTGGACAGAATGCAGGCCTCTTAGCTTGTGCTCAGTAGCAAAGCACGCATCGTCCGATGGCTGTGATGCCTCTCAACTCTCCCACATGAGATGCCAGACCGCCCTACAGCAGAGCTACCCCTCAGCTACAGCGTCCTCCCGCTCGCCGCCCCTACTGCTCGCCTGCAGCTCCACCTCCCACTGCCCCACATTCTCCTCGGCCAGTCTTTGCAGGCCCGCCACTGCCTCTGCATCGCTGGCACTGCATGGGAACAAGGGTGCATGGCCTCTGGCCTCAGGGTGCATGGCCTCAGGCTCAGCATCCTGTTGCTGCTCAGGCTTCTCAGAGCTCAACTTGCATGCATGGCCTCTGACCTGCTTTCCAACCAGGGGTACTTGCCATCATCAGTCACACCCGTGGTTGACACGTCCACAAGCCTACCCAGCCGGAACGCATGTGCGAAAAAAATAGCCGCATTGTCCGCGCTTGCACCTTACCTGTCCCACAAGACATTCGCCATGGGCTCAAAGCCATTGGGATTCTGGCAGCGCAGCAGCCGCTCCAGGGGTGGCACATCCCCCTCTTCCTCCCCAACCTCTGTCCAAGCCACTCCTGACCACCGTGTGTTGATCAAAGGCTGCTGCCGGCTTTGCTCCCCCAAAACCACCTCTGGAAGTGGCCTGCAGCACCAGCATGCACGACTTGGTGCTTCTTCATTGTTGGCGTCGCTGTCCGAGGGGTAGGGACTGACAACGCTGACGAGGTCCCCAGTACATCTACACAACAGCACCTTGGTGCTTTTCCACTAACACAACAGGACACAACCTCAAACGGGTAAGTAGGGTAAGCTCAAGATGGCAGTGCTCACTGGTAGGACTACGAACCTGTATCGTGTGAGAAAGTCAAAGTGCCACCTGCAGACACGTACACCTGGCATAAGGATTTGATAGAGTACCTTGACCAGGCAGCTGCAAGATCGGCACATACTGCAAAGCAGCAATCCCCTGCTCACTGTCTCCTGGCCAGAGAGCGGACTGCTGGCCACACTGCAGTCCCCCACTGCAGTCTATATGGTGGCAGTGAGACACACACCCTGCGGAGACTCACGGGAGGAAGTAGAAAGCCTTGCGCTTGCCGCGCTCGTCGTCCCCAAAGTGTTCCTTCATGTAGCACGCTAGCCGCCGATAGATGCCTGCAGCAGGCACGGCAGCAGCAACACCTAGTGACACACCATGGGGATGCGTGCAGCAACTTCGGGTTGCACCTGCGATTGAGACGGCCTGCCTGCTGATGCGCTGCGGACGGCTGCTGTATTTTGGAGCTATTCTGCATTTCGGGGCGGCGCGAAGCAGGCTTCCACAGCATACCAGCGCTTCCAACACTGCAGCCACTCACCCACCCGCTCATCCGTGGTTGGCAGCAGCTCGCGCCCCAGCCTGAATTCCTCAAATATCCATGGCTTGACAAGGGCCCCACGCCCCACCATCACAGCAAGGCAGCCACTCTCCTCTAAGTGCCGCCGTGCCTGCACTCACAGACGAGGCCGTCACAAGTGTGCAGCCAGCCTCACTGTGCCTTGAGGGTGCCTTCATGAAGGGCTTAGATGCTCCCAGATGCTGTGCACAACCCGTAGGCAGCAGTGTTATCTCTTACTTGAAAAGGTATATATCTTAGGTTTATGTACCTTAGGTATATACAGGTGATTCACTGCATGAATGATAACATGTGGCAGCTAGCTTACTGATGACCTTGCATCTGATGCACCTCATAGTATGTCAGGATGTCCCCATTGCCGATGACAGGGATGGCTGCCGCGTTTGCTGTGGTCGAGATGAGATTCCAGTCTGCCGGCTTCTTGTAGCGCTGCTCCATCGTGCGACCATGAACTGTCACTGCTGCTGCCCCTGTGCTGCCCAGGAGCTTCACGGTCTGGCACCCACGCACACCAACACGCAACTTGCATCAGTGCAGTTCTCAGTCTGCTGGAGATGCTCACACCGTCGTGCAGAGACTGCGAAGGCCACCAGACCCTGGCCGTGAGGAGAGAGAAACCGCATGCCAGGCCTGTTTGCAACATCAGCTGCCCGCACAAGAGCTGCGTCCAGCAGCAACTGGCGCTCCCAAGTGCCCGGAGCTCCTCACCTCTTCCACATTGATTTCGCTAGCACTTTTCCCAAGGCGGATTTTGACGGTCAGGGGAATAGGTGACCGGTGGGCGATGCCCTCCACCAGCCGTGCCAGCTTGGAAGGCTTTCGCAAAAGCGCAGCGCCCAGGCCCCGCCTGGTAGCCTGCACAGGCCGACAGGGACCCTGAGATGTATGACCTGCCCATCCTTGCTGCCTGTCTCCTTCTGGGCTCAAACCAGGGCACAGGTCCAGGACAGAAAGCAAGCGCCTGCCTGAGTCAACATGCATCCAACAGGCATGCAAAATGGTGTACACATGCCCAGCTCTTCTTCCATGCATGAAGGCCTTACAAACACGCTGGTAGGTGGGGCGTGGGCTGATGGGTTCACCTCATATATGGGACATCCGCAGTTGAGGTCAACCCAATTGGCCCCCGCGGCAGCAGCAGCCTCCGCGGCACGGACTCCCTCTTCTATCACATTGGTAGCAAACTGGAACCCTGCAAATGCGTGCACAAACTGGTGTAAGCCTTCCCAAGGCAGCGCAACTCTCATCAGGACAACCAACATTGGGGGTCCCAATTCTGCTAGCCGCTGCCTGCGGCCCGCCATACACACCAAATAGCTGCTCATTGGGAGCTCTTCGCAGCATCGCCGCCTCCTTGCGGTCCCCTTTCAGCAGCATGCGTGCAAACGCCATCTCAGACATCAGCGCCTCAGCGCCGAAGTCGGCACAGAGCCGCCTGAAGGGCAGGTTGCCACCTCTGCAGACACACACAAATCTTCTCTCACAAATACCCTCTGCTCTGTTATTGACCCAGTTGGCACCCGCCAAACTGCTGTCTGACCCCTTCGTGTCATGTGCATTCCATCTTGAACTCCCATCACCCCATCCACTAAGGCATCAATGTAATGTACAGACTCGGCCCCACCCGCGTGCCCAAGGCAACGCAGTGAGACAGGCGCGTTGCATGCAGGCTACAGTAACGTATGGGGGGCATATAACATCACTCATTTGAGGGGTCAGCGCCTTTACCTAGTCAGCGGAGCCAGTATCAGCTTGCCACGCAGGGCTTCCACAATCTCAGCATTGTGTTGGAGGACCGTGCTTGGTATGGGTGGTGGGATGGCAGCGCCCGGCGCAAGCTCCCCCGCAGGTGCTTCCTGCTGCGGTTGCTGCTGCTCCTGCTGCTGCTGAGCTGAGAAGCATCTTCTCAGACTGCTTGAAGCAAGCTTGAGAGACCCAGGAGGGCGGGGCCTTGTGACAACTGCAAGACAACGAAGCGACTTGCAGGGGTGGCGAGAGCGTGCTAGCCAGACAAATCCACCTTCCGACCCTGGCCTCGGCAACTTACCAGGAAACATCCTGAGGTTCGCACAGGGCTTGTGTACTGGGTTCCCTACTGCCATGGAGGAAGGTCTAGCGGTCCATCACGTCGCTGAGTAAAGAGCCTGATTCACTGCCATGGCACCATTTCAGGAACAAAGTGCACAGGGGCAAATTTCCTTGGCACTCTCCTGTCGACGGCAATCGACGGCGCCCTGTTAGACCACAGCAGGCTGCGCATGGCCTGGGCAATGTGGAAACTAGCTTAAGCTTTACAACAGTTTGCAACGCAGGGAGGAGGTTTGCAATTGTATCTAGCAGCGGTAGGGACGCCCTTGAGCCTAGGAGTGGTTGACTTCGGGAGTGGGTTGTGCCCTTCGGTATCACAGTCGTGCTTTGCCGATAGTGGTGGTACCTTTGGACAGCGGTGCAACCTTCAAACAAGATGTTAACCTGTCCGAATCTGAATTAGCTTGTTCTTGTGGCAGTACCATGTGGAACCAACTCTCCTCCCTGACCCAGCAGCTGCTGGACAAAGCAGAAGCCGGCCTAGATGATGCCTTGGTACGAGACTAGGCAATGACAGCAAACCTGTGAACTGCTCGACGTTCTCTGCTAGGTGCCGAACACTTATCGCGATGCAAGCAACCTATGAAAGTATGTAAGCTAGCAGGCACCTTATACCTAACAATATGCGTGCGGTTGTTGTGCATTTGCAGAATGTGGCACAGACTGCACGGCAGCAAGTCACTGAGCTTTTGGAAGACGATGTGAGTACATTTTGGCAGTCACACCAGTGCAGAGTGGATGTCCTTCCCGCTCTTGGGGGCTGCCTCAGTCCAACAAAGCACTCTGACTGCCGTACTGCATTGTGCTAAAGGGAAACCATGTTATAAAGTGCAGAACAGCAGCTTTGGGGGCACAGAAACCGCTGGCCTCGTCGCTATCGGTGACGCTGAGGGGCTCCCTGCACCTGTCGAGCGCAAGCCGTCACCACAAGTGGCTCAGAATGGCAGCAGCTCCAGCTCAGCCAATGGTGATCTCTCGGCTGAGAACAGGAAGCTCAAGAGCCGGCTACAGGCGGTGGAAGCGGTGAGTTGTCCAAACCTTCGCCGGAGTGTGGGAGGTGCTCCAGATAGGCATCGGCAGGCATGCTGCCAATTTAAGAGTTCCTTATTGCAGCTTGCTTGTGGCTGCTGTGGATTGTCTGACGAGATATGCAGAGGATGTACTTTGAGGCTATCTGAGATCCCTGCAGGCTGCTGCGGATGCTCTGGGTGAAATGGAGGACCTCAGAGAGCAGCTGGCTGCAGCCATGCAGTCCAAGCAGGCTGCTGAACTGGAGGTGCAGCGTGCCATGAACCAGCTGGGTCGCATGCGGGAGCAGCAAAAGAAGCAGCAGGCAGATGCGGATGAGGTATGCGCAGCAGCCGGCACCTGGTGGGGCTTGTTCTGGACGCTCTGAAAACATGAGCCTGGGCTATGGTTGCTGTCGTCTTTTGCTTTCCACCAGGGAGTCGAGTGTAGTCCAGCGTAGTCCTGTTGTTAGGGTCAATCTTGGGGCGGTTGTCCCAACCTCTGTAGCAGCTGCACCTTGGCACACATCCGCGCATCCTGTATGCTCCCACAGGTGAGCAGGAAGGTGCAGCAATTGGAGCAACAGCTGCAGGAGGCACAGCAATCGCAGCAGGCCGCAGCAGAGGCAACGCCAGGCCTCGCTGGACAGCATGGCGCAGCCGCATCAGCAAGCACAACAGAAGAGGAGGCTTCTGCGATGCGTGCTAAGCTTGCAAAAGCCAAGAAGCAGTTCCAGGTGCGATTTTCAGTAGGCGGTTCAATGTGTGCATACCTGGTGGTAACTTCATGTGTTGCAGACCTCCAATGCTGCGTGCAATAGGTGTGAGCTATGAAGCCGCATTATCGTGCATAGCAGTGCACACAAATGATATCCCAGGGAACCATGCATGCCAAGAAAATGCTAGCTTGGCAATCTTTGCAGGTTCTGAAGAAGCAAGTTGCGGATGCCATGGCTGAAAGGGATGCAGCAGTGGCTGAGGTGACTGCCATGAAGGCGTCCTTGGAGCAGCAGCAGCAGCCAGTGGCGGAGGCCGACGTTGTGGCAGTCCAGGAAGCACTCAGGCTGCAGCAAGAGGTAGAACTGCTGCGGCAGCAGCTGGAGTCGGAGCGTGCAGAGCACATGGAAGCTCTGACTGCCGCAGAGACTGCGGCCAGTCAGCGGGCTGCCCAGGAGGCTAAAAGCCTGAGGGAAACCCAAGAACAGCTGGCTCAGCAGCTGCAGCAAGCGGTCGCCGAGAAGGCAGAGGCAGAGGCAAGGGTTGCCTCGCTGCAGGAGGCAGAGGCAGGCGTTGAGGCGGCCAATAGCCAACAGCGTGCAGAGCTGGGGCAGCTCAGGGAGGATGCTTTTCGTTTAGCTGCGGAGCTAAAGACTGCACAGGACAGAGCCGCGGGGACAGCTTCAGCGCAGCAGGCGGCAGAGCAGGAGGCTGAGCAGCTCAGAAGCAGTCTGGAAGGCTTGACTGCGCGGCTGGCGTCTACCGACGAGGCAGCGGCGGCCAGTCAACAGCAAGTGTCTTTGCTGGAAGAGCAGCTGGCGTCAGTCCATGCAGCAGCGGAAGGCCATACCAAGCAGCACGCAGCAGACCTTCAAATTGTGCAGGGAACTGTGCATGACCTTGAAGAGCAGCTCAAGGCAGTGACAGCAACAGCAGAGGAGCAGGCCGCAGTGTCCGAGGCTGCCGCAACCAGCCTCCTGAGCAGAATAGCTGAGCTTGAGGAGCAGCTTGGGGATGCTAGTTCAGCACGCGAAGCAGATGAGCAAGACAGCAGGCTGGCAGCTGCAGGCCGGGCTGAAGTTGAAGCTCTGGAGGTCTGTTTGCTTTTTACAGTATGTTGTGTGGCCAAAGAAGCAACGCAAAGCGTGACTTGCAAGGACAACCGGGATCCTCAACACTTAAATTGTTTGGTGGGTGGGTGCCCCGCTCACTTTTTTGTTATTGGGAAAAGCACTTGTTGAGGGAGACCTCAGCCAGTGCAAGGGCGGTTGGAGTTTGGTTTGGACATGTTTTCTGGCGCCGTTGGCGAATTGGTGCTGCTCATTTGCATGCAGGCGCGGGTAAGCGAGCTGGAGCAGCAGCTACAGCAGGCTTCACGTGCCTCTGCTTCTGAAGTTGCTGCCCTGGAAAAGCACCTTGCGAGATCCCAAGAGGAGCTGTCCGCAAAGGCCAGTGCCCTGGAGGCGGCAGCCGCTGCGGAGGCAGAGGTGCTTGCGCTGCAGCGGCAGCTGCAGGAGCTCGGTGAAGCATGCAGGTGGGCCAGCAGGCGGAGGCTGAACATGCAGCCAAGGTCAGGGGCCAGGGTATGGGGTGGTGCTGGACATTGTGCTCACCTGCAGGAGTTGGGATGCCCAACAATGAGGCACTGTGCAGCGAAGTCCAAGATGCTTGCTCCCGGGTGTTGCACCCTTTGGGTTACATGTGGCTATCTAAATCAGTGGGGCTTATGTTCGTCAGCTGACGAGGACTTAATGCACAGGGTGCAGCTGCAAGGCATGTTGTCTCCTTGCAGGGAGCTGGAAAGCCGCAGTGTAGCTGCCAACGAAGTCCAGGAGGAGGCCCAGTGCTTGTTGGCGGGCCACGCGGCCGGTACCAAAGATGGGAGCCCTGCTGTAGATAGGAGTGAGGCGGCAGCAGCACCAGTCATAGCCGGTTCACAGCAACCCAGCCGACGGGGCGGAGCAGCTGCCAAGAGGTCGGCAGGCAAGCGGCGGGGTGAGAAGAAGGCTGCCACACTGGCTAGTGAAGGTGCAGCAGTGGGTGCTACCACCATGGACCCAGCTATGGTTCGGCAGTTGCAGCAGGATGTCACGGATTTGCAGGGCAAGTTGCAACAGAGCGAGCAGCAGGTTGCAGACTTGCGGGGGCAGCTTCTGGCTGCAACAGCAGCTGCTGGCGGTGGGACGAGCGCCGCATGTGCTGAGGACCCTGAGAGTGCTGCAGCGCAATCTTTGAAGGTGACAGAGCTGCAGGGGGTGCTACAGCAGGACACTGCGAAGTTGGAGGTAGGGATCCGACAGGTGTATTGTGGATCTGTGCTGTAGCCAGAGTGGTGAGCCTCCTCAAGCGTGTTATCACCCAGTACTCTGCATTACACAGGTAGCAAGGCGCTGCACTGTAGGTGCAGGACAGTATATACTGCTCTGGGCGTATGTTGTGCTCCACATGCAATCTTCTGCCCTACACAGGAGTCTGACCCATGGCCCTTCTACCCGATCCTCCCTGCAGGCAGTAAGAGCGGCGGCCGAGGAACGGGTAGCAGTCCTGCAGGCAGAGTTGCAGCAGGTCAGGCAGGCACTAGACAGCCGGCTGGAAGAAGCCCAGTCACAGCATGCGGACCAGGTGGTCGAGCTGCAGGCGCAGTTGCAAGCGGCTGCTGCCGCTTCCACAGAGCAGGCACAGCGAGTGGCTGACCTGCAGTCGCAGCTGCAAACTCCGCTGACAGCTGGCAGTACAGCTTCTGAAGAAGTGACGGCGCAGCAGGCACAGCAGATAGCAGGGCTCCAGGCACTGCATGCACAGCAGCTGGCAGAGCTTGAGGCGCGCCATGCACAAGCACTGGCAGCCCTTGAACAGGAGTTGGAAGCAGAAAGCCAGCAAGAGGCAGCGGCAGCACAGTTTGCTGCACGCCTTGCTGGGCTAGGTGTGCAGCACGCAGGTCAGATGGCTGCCCTGGCGGACCAGCTGGAGGCAGCCAAATCATCGGCTGCTGCACAGCTGGAGGCAGCAACTGCTGCTGCAGCAGGACAGCTGGCAGCCCAGCATGCCCAGCAGGTGGCCGACTTGGAGGCCCAGGTAGGTGCTGCTAGGGGTGCTGCTGCGGCAGCAGAGCAAGTGGCAGCTGAGCAGGCGCAGCGTGCGGCGGAGCTGGCTGACCACGTGGAGGCGCTGGAGGGCCAGCTGCAGGCAGCCGCAGTGTCAGCCACAGCACTGGAGGATGCGGCTACACTTCAAGAGCAGCTAAAGGTGTGGCAGGGCTGGAGTAGAGGCCAATGTGCTATTGCTGGGGGCCTTGGCTGACCGTTGACCGATCATGCGGCAGGCCGTTGCACAACTGTATGAGCTGGGCAGTGGCGAGGAGGTTGTTGCGGTTGGTTGTGCTGCAATTTTCCGCGCTTGCAAAATTTCCTTGACGCCCAGCGCCGCTAGCCCTCCCTAGGGGGTGTGTACCGTGCACCTCTGCCCCCTGGTGCAGGCTGCTGCTACAGAGCGGGCGCAGCTGGAGCAGCGGGCTGCCTCCCTTGCCAGCCAGGCCCTGGCAGCTGAGGAGGACGCCAGCGCAGCCAAGGCAGAAGCAGAGGCCCTGGCAGCTGAGCTGTCCCAGGTGGATAACAGGGATGTTCCTTGTGGCTCTGTGTTTATATAGATCTCATATGAAAATGCAATGCCAATGTAAAACTCCTTATCCCATATGTCAATGCCCACAGGCGCACTGCCTGCTTGCGTTCCCCCATAGGCGAAGGAGGGCCTACAGCAGAGAGAAGCTGAGCTTGAGGTGCTGCGAGATGGAGCCCGCGCCGAGTCACAGCTCGCAGCCAATGCTGTGCGAGATGCGCAAGTCAGAACCCAGCAGGCCGAGTCATGGGCGGCAGAGCTGGAGTTGCACCTTGAAGAGGCTCAGCAGGCTCAGCGGGAGGCACAGCAGGGCCAGCAGGCGCTGCGAGAGCAGCTTGGGGAGGCGGAAGGCCAGCTAGCACGGGTAAGCGCATCCACAGGGAGCGTGTCGGTGTCATTAATACGGTGCAAGCATTCCATTCAGGGGATTCCAGCGAGAATCTGAACTGGCCGTGCCTTGCATGCAGGGAAGGATGTAGGTGTTGTGACTTTCAAGTACTGCACAACCATGTGTAGTCAAGCAGATTCCGCGTTAAGTAACGGAATGCATCATCTGTTCCATGCAATGTTGCAGGCTACTGCTGAGCGGGACAGCTTACAGTCCCAGCTGGGCTTGCTGCAGCAACAGCTGGAGCAGCAGAGAGCCGATGCCGAGTCAGCAACTGCGACCCTGCGTACAGTGCTGCAGCAGGAGGCAGCTGAAGCCGTTGCTGCTGCAGCAGGTGCTGCACGATTGGAAGCAGCTGAGCAGGCGAGGGCCGAGGCAGCGACTCGACTAGGGGAGCTGGAAAGCGGCCTGCAAGAAGCAGTGCGGGCAAAGGAGGCGGCTGAAGCAGCCTTGCGGGAGCTGGAGGAGCAAGCTGACAGGGGCGGGCAGCTCGAGGTAGGGCCAGCTTTTTGGACATGGGGTAAGGAGGTTTTGGTTGCGGGTGCCCTACGCATGTCACTCCACCTGAGGTTGCCGCAAGAATGCTTCCGCTTGTGTAGTCATTTCCTCGACCAGTCAGGCTCAGAACTGCTCTTGATGCATCGAGGGTCAGCCCTCAAGCAAGGTTGCGCCTGTGAGTCGGTGCACTCCCAAGAGCTCCACTGGCTCATACTTCTGCAGGCTGATGTGGCCTCCGCGTCAGCAGCCAACCTGGCCCTCCAGGGCGAGCTGGCTGCAGCCACAGCAGAGTTGGGCGGTGCCAGGGAGGCCCTGGAGGCTGCCCGGCGCGAGGTCCAGGTGCAGCAGGCGGCGGCGGAGGAGCGCCAGCGGCGCTTCATGGTGGTGCAGGTGTGCAGAACTGCTGAGGAGAATGAGGTGGCCGAGCCGGGGAGGCCCTTTGGGTGCTGACATGTAGTACGCATGGGTTGAGGTGGTGGGTGCACAGGCAATGCGCATGGCTGTATCGCCCGGAAAGTGCGGGGGTCTGAATTGCCCTGGAAGTTGCAGTGAGGGCATGTGGCAGCCGAGCTGTTGCAGGTATTGGAGTGGTTTTAGTGCAGCCCCCGAACCCTCAAGGCAGCTGTTGCAGATGCTATGTCGTACCCCCCCCCCCCCCCCTCCCCCCCCCTCCTTTTTGTACAGTCCGGTTTCAAGAAGAAGGAGAGGGAGCTCGAAGCCGAGCTGGCAGCATTGCGTCAGGCTGCAGAGACAGCGCAGCAGGTCGCAGCGGAGGCAGCACAGCGTGCCGGGCAGGCGCAGCAGGAGTCGCAGGCAGCCCTCCAGGACAGGTTAGTTGAGGGCAATTGTTGACAGAACGGTCCTTGCATCCTGGTGTCCACATGCTCTGCAGGGCATTGTCCACATGCCTGCTTTTCCCTCTGTATGAGCTCTGTAGCCAGCTGCCCATGGTTTCTTCCCAAGCTAAGCGGGATGCCCCTAGGCAAGAAGAGGGAGTGTGCATGATGTGGCCGCGCAGGGAGGCCGCTGTGGGACGACTGGAGGCGCTGGAGGCTGCCAAGGCGTGTGCAGAGGCAGAACTGGCTGCAGCGCATGCCAAGCTCACGCGGCATGCAGCCCAGCTATCAGCCATAGGTGAGCAGGGTACCTTGCTCGACATCTATTCAAGTTGGTGGAGTCTGGAGCTGGCACGCCGGGGTTGCAAGTTTAAAATCTTGTAGCTGGCTGGGGGTTGATGGAGCGCGCGGAATGAGCTGACTTCTGGTCGTCAATGCGCTCGCTAAATTTCCCGTGCATGTAGTATGGTAAGGTTGCATGGTGGCCTAACTATAAGCAATGACGATAATAGATAGTCATTGCTGCAATGTGTAGAGGCCTCTCTTGAGGCAGAGCGAGCCGCCCACATGGCAGCAGCAGCCTCCAGGGACCAGATGGCAGCGGAGCACGAGCAGGAGCTTAGTCGAGCCCTGGCGGCCCAGGAGCGCGCCGCCTCGCAGCGCCTGACACACATAGAAGCTCAGCTGAAAGATGTGCGGTGAGCCCAGGCGAGGGGGACCTGTGACGCAGTGTGATGAAGAAGTTTTGCAGTGGACTGCTTGAGCGTGCCAGTGTGTCATCAGCCAATCCTGTGCATGACGGGGCGGACTGGAGCTGGCTCTCACTACTATACCTGCTCCAGAATCTGTCCCAGGCCCTCATCAGTAGGCGGTCCTCTTGTGAACACATTGTCTTCCCCTGGCAGAACTTCTACCTCCTGCCTGCGACGTGCAGCAACCGGCTAACCGAAGCTGAGTCGCGTGCGGAAGCCGCTGAGCTGGCCAAGATAGAGCTCTCCCTGAAGCTAGCTGACCTGGCAGCCTCGGCCGAGCTGGCAGCCAATGCTGCTGACGTGGACGGCCGGGTGTCTCGCACCGTCTCCTCGGCTCAGTTGGCTTCTACCACCAGTGGGGAGGCAGCAGCCGTGGGCGGTGAGGGCTACGAGGGGGCAGGGAATGGGCCTGGCTTTGCGGCAGATGGCGGGCTGGCGACGCAGCTGGAGGCACTGCAGCGCAAGGCGGAAGCGGCGGAGCTTGCGGCCGCGGCAGCCAACCGCCGGGCAGCAGCAGCTGAGGCGCAGGCAGACCGGCTCAAGGTGGGTGCAGCAACCACTGTGAACAGTCTTGACCGACATCTGCGCTTTTGGCAGTTTGCCCAGGCCAGGTTGAGTAGCCACGAGGATTGCACGGTAGTTGATATGCCGATGCCTGGAAGTGAAAGGCCGCAGTGCCTCAGACTGGCGGGTAGCTTTGGCTTGAGCATGGGTTTGCAGATCGCTCGACAAGGTATTTGCTCACTGCTTACGCTGCAAACAACAGGCTGTTGCCCTACGGTGGGTGTTGTCCGGCAGGTGGACCTGACCGATGCTGAGAAGCGCAGCAAGGAGCTGGGCTGGCAGGTCAAGATGATGGCGGGGGGTGGAGGAGCAGCAGGCGAGGCAGGCACCCAGCAGGCCGCAGGGGAAGCAGGCGGCACTGTCGCGCAGGTGAGCCGGCGGCCTGCAGCGCAATGACGGGGCCCGCTCTGCCTCACGGAAGGCATCTTCGGAAGCTCCCTAGGGCGGGCCCAACGGATGGATGCCTGTCAGCTGTGCTGCTTTGTAGTGCTATTTGCTTCTGTTGCCTGTGTCGGTACATGCAGACCCTGGCTTCGATATTGCCTTCAGCAACCTCTCTACATGAGGGCCTTGCCTGACATCGGAACCGCGTGCTTCCGCCTAAAGTAGCTTGCCCACCCCTGCCTTATGATACCTCCGGTAGTATGCTGGCAGGTTGGCGGCCGTGTGGCGGGGATGCTGGACATCTTTGGGTGTGCCATCAACTATAACAGGAAGAAGTGAGGCATTACAAGAGGGGCGGGGTATCCCCCTTCCCTTCCTGACAACACTACTGCCGAGTGAGGCACCAGACATGCGCAGCCAGACATTTGGCGAGTAACGTATTGCTATCACGTGCCTTTTGTTACCTTTTCCCTTACTGTTACTGAAGGACTTGTTTGCGACTCCTCAAGTTGCGATATCTTCATGTTTTCCACAGCTGTCAAGTGACTGCTTCATGCAGCTAAGCAAGCTACTTTGACAGCTACCCAGTCTGTATGCTGAACAAGGGGCAACACAGCCGGAGGCAGCAAGGTTGCAAAGGGCCAGGCTCGGAAACTAAAGACCGTCTTAGCACGACCCCAGTGCAAACGATGGTACTGAAGTAGGACTAATTCAATCATTTGAGGACCCACAAAGGTACTCTGTACTGAAACAATGCAGATGTAACCAAGAACCATACTCTAATCCAGCCCTATAAATACATCTCGCCACAACCGTTCCTATGTGCGCACTGCCTGCCACCTCCAACAGAAACCATGGCTGGCCTTCCCATCCCCCCTGCCAGGAAAAGCAGATTGCTGACACTGCAAGACGAGCTGGCATGGCCACGATTAAGCTTTGCCAAATTCAGCTTGTTCGGGGAGAGACCTACTGGCTCAGATCTCAGGCAAGATACAAAGCATAACTGCATAGACCCCTGTCAGCCCAGTACCTCCTATCTCATCGCATTACCTGCCACCATAACTAAATTCAGTCCTCTGCTGCCTCCCTCGGCCCGCAGAGGCCTGCCTCACAGGATACCCACACAATCGTCTGGGCAAAGGGGTTGCTCTCCTGGAACGTAAGCCAGCGCTTGGGGACTAGGGAGTGCACCTCTTTGAGGGCTGGCCGCTGTGCGTTGTTCAGCATCAAAACGCCGCCTGCAGGCAAGTGCTAGCCATGGCGCCTGGGGTGAAGGCTTGCCCGCAAGTTACAAGCAGTGAGCCATGCTTGGTTTGCATCCCAGTATGTGACAGACTGACTGTAAGGGGCAGCTCAGGGCACAGCAATTTACTTCAATATAGTAAGTTCACAGGCCTAGCAGCAAGGTAGCATACAGGAGCTAAACCCTGTGCCCCACAGAGTCCGACCGCTGTATGTTCAACCCACCCACCGTCAAACTCACCATGCGATTTTAGCAGCCAGAGCGCTCGCTGGAAGCAGGCTAGCCGTGCCTGGCCGTCAATGGTTATGAAGTCGAATCGTGGGCGGCTGGCATTCCGCTCCAGGAAGGCCACATCGACATAGGCCTTGAACCGGTCGTAGGACTCTGCCTCGGAAAATGTCAGAACCTCAGGGGGCTGGGGAGGCGCCACCTGTGCAGATTGGGAGCCAACAGGTCTTCAGCCCGATAGCAGACCTGTGGCTGGCAAGTTGACATCCTGCGGGGTGACGCTGGGCCGCCTTTGAACAGTTTGAAGGGGTGACGGCTGTTTGTTCTACTCAGGTCGACACGGTGCCGCTGCTGAGAGGCCCTGCACCCTGCCTTGGTGCTGGACGCACACATATGACAAGGGATGCGTCTTTCAGCACCCAGGTATCTAGCAACGCTGCAATCCTGCCACGCCTAACCTGCAGCTGCCACCGCTCCTCTATTGCTGATGCCCCGTAGCCAAGCTCTAAAAGCGACCGCACCTGCAGCACACAGTGGCCCCAGACATTGTTTTCAAGGCAGCTGCAGAAAGCAGTCGGTCGGACCACTCAAAGCCCAACGGCAGCTTCCTGCTGTTTGACATCGACAGAGGCAGCGTTAGGCAAATTCAAGCACCGGAAGCAAGCTCACACACTCAAGCTGATGTTCCTGCTCTCCACAACTCAACCGTCTACCAGGAGGACCAGCAAGGCTGACACAGTGCACCCTGTCGGGAGACCCCCCCGGTGCTCACCTTGGCTGCCCACGCTGCATTGTGTTCCACCGTGACCAGCTTGCTGATCCGCGCTAAGTACCACAGCGTGCTGGCGCCAGCGCCCCACTCTAGGCCCACCATGCCTGGGCTGAGCAGCATGTGTAGCAGCAGCACCGCTCGCCTCGTGGCCCAGGGTTCACACTGGTTGCCAAACAGCGCGGGCGTGTGCTGCGAAGGCCGCAGCCCAACTTGTAGTTCAGCTGGGCAGACAGAGGCTGGCATCAGGCTGTTACTGCTGCTGCCGCTAGCCCCACTGCCGCTGTTGTAGCTGCTGCTAGTGCCCGCACTACCCCCCTCTCTGCTGCTGCTGGTGTTGTTGCGGCCGCCGCCACTGCTGCTACTGGTGCTGGGCGTTTCACTTTGCAGGGCCCTCAGGGCCGCATGAAACCGTAGGATTACATCGTTACGACCGCTATCTATGCCTATTAGCAGGTTCCTCACACCCTCCATGCCTGCAAGTGAGCATTTCATCTTAAGAGTGCTTTATGACGTGATGGGCACGTTGCCCTCAGTCCTGAGCGACCTTTAGCACCTACCTGGAAGGCTTCCATGCTCTTGCACTTTATCACGGGTGATGCCCACGGTCAGTGAGAGGCTGTATAGCGAGAGGCACACCAGCACTACAAGTGCAAGCCCCAGCTGGCCCCGGCTTTTGTAAGGCAAGGAGGGCAGGGCGCCCCTCATAGGAGAATTTGGGCCTTCAATATTGGTCTGCTTGGTAACAGTTGCATGCAACCGCTCAGCCTTGCTGCTCGAGTCACCAGTGACCGATCACGAAAAGGCTGCAGCAAGGCCGTAGCGGTAATACAAGGCTTGTTTGAGAGTTTGGGACGTCAATCGAAAGTGGGCCTCAATCAACATTGAACTCGATTACCACAGCATGACGCTTGACTGGGCGCGCGGGGGGGCGGGGGGGGGGGGGGGGGACACATTGCACTCGGTACTGCAGTCGTGCAGCTGTCAACGGAGGCAAGCCTGACAGAGGATAACTTCTGTACCTTCCAGACTATCCTCCTCATCCTTCTCGTTACCTGAGCTCAAGACAGCAAATATAGGGATCTGGCAAGTCCAACTTGTGTATATGCATGCCACAGGTTGAAGAAATCATTTTGGCCAAGCCTTCCTGGTTTTGAATGTAGCTGGCGACTACAATGGACTGCATGTGATAAGAAGTGGCCAGAGAGCACTTAAGAGGGTGTGACTTGCATCTATTAGCAGAGCCGAGGGTAGGGGAACAAGCGGCAAGCACGAAAGCTGTAGGCACCAGCGGAAACAACAGCTGGTGACTTGAAAATGTGGCTCCAATGCGGAACGGAGAGGAGGTATACTGAATAGTGGACTGACAGGGTTGCTTACAATTATCAGTAAGGGTGGCAGGCAGTGCAATAGGGAGCGAGAGGTTAATTGCACTGACAGGGCTGGATGCAGAATGAACCCCACTTGGGGGAGGGGGACTCTACAGCAGCATGGTCAGGTGGCGATACACTGGTAGACTAGACTAGCAAAGTGCGCCTGCTTCTTGCGCCTCACTTGTGATGCCAGTAGTTTTCCCCTTTAATTGCCAGGACCTGAGGGACGCGGGAGGTGGTAGCGTTTTTTGCTACAGAAGCAGCGACCTGTCTTTTATCTCAAACTTTCCCTTTGTGTAAAGAGGACAGCCAATACCTTACAAGATGTAGACTCTGCCGCCAAGTACATGCAACTTTTCTGACAAACTTCCCACAGCACATGGAAAGCTGAAGGTGCAAATAGCTGAGCATGTTGGGAGTGATACCTTCCTCAAATGAAATTTACAAAACCAAAGCACAGGGCGCTCTTGCATGCTAACATGAAATATAATTGGTGAACAGAGCCAAAATCGGTGTAAGCAAGTTCTTCACCCGAGTTCTTCACAAGAGACAGACAACAAGATGCAGGTGGTGCTGCTTGACATGGTAGGCGGGATCTGGCTATGCTGTTGAACCCACAGGTGCCAGCTTCCATCCTGGCATAGCTCTGCTAACCTACTAGGCTGTTGTAGAACAAGGCTGATGAAGAACAAGATGTAAGCAAGTGCAGTTCTCACACATCCATGCCCTTGCCCTCGGGGCTGCCGGGGGCGTGCGCCCTGCTCTTGTCCATCAGGTCGAACAGGCCAGTGAAGATGATGAGGAAGCCATGCGCCACGGCAATGATGATGAGGCCTGCAGTATAGTAGACAGGCTTCAGGTCAAGACATACTCCGGATACACTCTGACCAGAGCCCCCACTCCCAGCAGGAAGCATAAGGCAGGAGCACGCGGTGGGCGCCTCAAGTAGTACATAAACCGTCCTCTAAAGCTGGCAAGGTCAAGAGGCGCATATGCCCTCCCATGAAACCCCTTCAGTCATGCAGGTCCGGTGGCAGAGGCTGTACACCCAGCGTACTGCTAGGCGTACCAGCGGCAAGTGTGGAAAGGATTTAGTTGGGCAGGTCCTGTGGCAAGGCTGACATGAACCTACCTGCGATGGCGATGTTGCCGCGGGTTGCCTCGCCCTTGGACCCTGGCAGGGAAGATGTGCCATAGATGTGCCTGCACATGCCAGAGCTTGCTTGGTTGAGTGGTGCTCTGCCGGGAGCAGGTACGGTTAATAAATCCATAGCCAACATGACCCATGACGGCGGCTAGCAAGGCTTGATATATATGAAGGGTCAGCCAGTGTAGCTATACGAGGAACAAGTCAGTCAAAAAGAAACCCTCAGGCACTTGTGGGTGAACCCTGGCAGACTCACGCATTGATGAGGTCGATGACAAGGACCGTGTTGATTGCCACAAAGGTGAGGAGGGCAGTCTTCAGCCTGCGGTAGTCGACCAGGAGGGCAACGACCGCAAAGAGGAGAATTGCAACCTCTGCAGGCAGCAGAACAGGGTTTCATGAGGACATAGCTAAGAGTAAGTAGCCTGTTTGGAAGCGCCCTGCATATTGTAAGTGCCGTATGTGCCATATGCAGCTAGCTTTGGAAACCTGTAGCGGCTGCAAGCCAACAAGGCGTGCTCTGGGCCACTAGAGTCATCGAAGCATGAATTGAGGGCAGCTGGGCTTTTAAGCACTCACCAAAGGACCAGATGAACCACACGAAGCGATATGGCTTGACAGTGTCATCGATCTCGCTTGGGGTGTCTGCATAAGGGGTTAAGCAAGGAGTGTTCAGTGCTGGCTGGAAAGAACACATATGACAGCAGTGTAGTGAGAGGCTTGGCTGTATTAAATCAACACAATGTCCACATTCTGCCCTCAACCAACCTGACTGAAGGGCAGCAAGGCCACCAAGGACGAGAAAACCGCCAACGAAGCCCAGGGCAACACTGAGAGCAAGGAGTGCGTGGTTCATCTTGGGAGGTCCTGCACATGGGGCAGTGAGAGGTTTCGTCACAAGTGATGGAAGGCTTGGCTCCCTGCATTGAGCTTCCTGTCAAGCGTGTATGTTGGGATGGGTATCAGCGACCAGAGACGTGCAGCAATCCCAGGTGCTACCATACGCAACCCCTCGGTCCGTCGAGGAACACTCACCGTTCAAGGTTTGCTACCCCACTGCCTCAAGGCCCTGGATCTGCTGTGCGGATCAAAGATGGCCTACAATACGATCGGTGGTAACCTCGCATTTCTCCGGCGTTTTTGTAGCGGTCCGAGGAGATTGGCGGGAGCCGGCGGCTTTATCACCAAGACCCACCAACCCCTCTACAACCCCACTACAACCCCACTACAATCCCACAACGACCCCCGATACGACCTACTACAGCGCATTTCTAGCGTGAGACCGGCCAAGAGCCTTTCTCAGACAGCGTGGTGTACATCGGTACACCGCAGTTGCTTGCATGCCCGCTGGGTATGTCATGGTATGTAGTGCTCGCCTGCCCCCAGGAGATGCAAGCTGTGAGGAGTAAGGGTTCTTTGCTGCTTGCTGTGCGCTGTTGACGTACCTGTTCCATGACCTGTTCCTCGGTGGAGCGGTGGAAGGCTCCTGATAGTCCTGCGCGCTGGCGCTCGGAACAAGGTGGTGAGTTGTCAAAGGCTAGCTTAGCTTAGGAGCAAAGGGATGTAGTCTTTTGACGGAGATAACGTCAGCAAAAGGCTGCAAATGACCCATCCCTCACCCGCAGTCCTTTCAGCCTCAGGCCCACTTCTGCTGCTAGTGCTGCCCAGCTGTAGTAGCAGCGCGCTATAGGGCAAGTAGCTACTTTCATGTGCTACCCACTGATGAGCGTACGTTGGGCAACGCGCTGCTTGTGAGTTCACGTGTGCGGGCCAATATCACACTTGTGGGTGCGACACTTCAGCTTGTGTGCAAGCGGCACACAGTCAAGAGTGCAGGCTTCATCCAGGCTAGTTTTTCAGATGAAGTGCCAATGGTGCCGACATGCTGCGAGTTCCAGGTGAGACGTTATGCACGTAAGGTGTAGGCTGCTTGGCTACTACATATGCTGGTGAACCACTTGCATGTTGGCAGTCGAGGGGGTGCACACACAGGCTGGCTAGCGCTAGGAAGTACACAAAGTCAAGCCCTGTTGGGTGCAAGAATTTAGTCAGGGTGGCTGGTCCTGCCAACAGAGTTGAAGGCAAATGGTAGTTAGTGAGGATGGCAGGTAGTGCAAACAGGGCTGATCTGGCGCATTGTAGTGACAGGGGCGAATTCATTTATCGGGGGTGGCACGGGGATGCGATCGAAGAGGAGGTACAGGGATAGGGGCTGATAGGACATTCATTAGGGTGGCAGGAATTTTATCAGAGTTCCTTGTGCAGGTACGGGTATACAGGGCTAACAGGAGTATGCATTTATTAGTAGGGGGTGAAAGGTAGCGCGAATAGAGATGACAGGGGAACTGTACTGACTGCAAGACTTAATGGTGTCTGTCTGGGATCCAGTGGCACTACTCAGATTTTAAGCAAGACAAGGATTTACGAGGACCTACAGGGGCGACAGTACAATCCCGATAGGCAGAGACATGCCCCCTTCAAGTACTCCGAGCGGCGTAAATGTAGGGAACAAGGGACAGGTGGAACTACTCAAGCTTTGGGAACAGACCGTGCCATTGTAAGCACCGTAGCTACACTATTGCTCCTTTATGTGTGGCGGTTTGTACAGTGATTCAGGGTAACTAGTCACAGATCCGCTACCACAAGGACACTCCGAGATCATACACAAGAGTATGTCGTGATCACACCGCCTTGGACCCCTGAGTGCTTGTGTGAATACTGGCAAGTCCAGCTGAGCAGTACTAGTAGGCGCTGTATGTGATGAGGCAACCATGTGCTAGGCCCACAATATATGGTCTAGACCCCTCTCTCTGCACTATACATCAACACCCTTGATGTCAGCTGACTGGATGTTATTGGTCTTCTGACTCAGGTCGTGGCCACCGGTGAAGAGGATAAAGAGGAAATTGGAAATAGCAACAATGATGAGACCTGCAGTGCAACATAAACTTGAAATGGTACTTTAGGCCAATCGAGGCTGCCATACTCTCCTGCAGTGACATTAGCCAAATCAATATCGCCGGACAAGCAAAGTAGACACCTGGGGTCGCTGCAGACATTGTCTATGCTATGTGCGCGGCCGCCCCTGGCAGGTTGCCCCTTAAGTAGCCTTGATGGGCCAACCCGGATCTGGAGTGTTGTGGAAAAAGTGTAGCAAGCTTTACCTATTACAATGCTAAAAGGAATAGATGCCACTGTCGACAGGGCAACCTTTTCAGCGCTACAGGCAAGCAAGTGACAGGGATCAGATCTAACAGCACTGCCACATCACCTGCAATGGTGACATTGCCGCGGGTGGCGGACCCGTTCGAGCCAGGCAAGCTGGCAGTTTGGTATATGTGCGCATTGATGAGGTTGATGACAAATGTGTTGTTGATGGCCACCAGGGCCAAGAAGGAGGTCCTCAGCTTGGTGTAGTCAACATGAATAGAGAAGGCGCCATAGAGAAGGATAAATACCTCTGCAAGAGAAGGATAGACAGTGAAGCCCGGCACATGTGGATCTGCTGATACGGCAGTTACTGATGCTCCGCTGCTGAGGGCCTTTCAGCAGCTGGCCAGGTAAGCTGTAGACGGCAGCACCACCACCAGCAACACAGGGCAGTCTGGTCCACACGGAAGGCCAAGATAGCAGAATCAGCTGCGGAGGGTTGCTAGAAGCCAGTAGGTGTGTAGAGCAATCCAGAGCCCCCCAGAGGCAGCTGGTGGCCCTGTGGGTTCGCCACAGAGCAAACATGTGTTTCATAGACTGCAGATGCCTGTGTCCTATACTGCCTCCAAGAGAGAGTGTTTGATGATACGACTCACCAAAGGTCCAAACGAACCAGCAGAAGCGGTATCTGCAGCATTCACATGGACAGTTAACAAGTTTCTGCGCTTGCGCAGAAATGAGCATGGGGTCCAACAGACATCCTCTCAAACAAAAACTCTCGTGGCAGTAGGTTCGTGGCTGTGAACTTACGGCTTGACAGTGTCATTGATCTCTCCAGGAGTATCTGCAAGCAGGCAGCAGAGACAGTTTTAAGTGTAGAGGTTGGGTACATATACTTTGAAGGAAGAGAGGACCCTTTTCGACAGGTCCCAACTGAAGGGTTACCCAACTGGAGGGACGCAGTGTGCGCACCCAGGAATTCCCTTCCTACTAGGCAGGCAAGCCTGCCTCAAGGCACACTACCCCAAAACAGCGCCGAGTATTGGCTGACCTGCTTGCAGGGAAGCGAGACCACCAAGAACGATAAAGCCTCCAATAAAGCCTAGGACGACTGTCGAGGCGAGCAGGTGACGCCAGAGCGACATGGTGCCTGCAAAGTGATCGAAAAACCACGCACGGGCGCCCACTATTAGTGACGTGCTTGTAGGACCGTACTCGTGGTATCCGGCGGCATAGGAAGGTTAGCGTCCACTTAATGCGCTAACAGTGACCTGCATAATCAGTTCGTTTCGACTACGACCCCTCAGTAGACGTATTCACCAAGACCTCACCTATCCGTCGGCGGAAAAGCTCTCGTACAAGTTATGCTGCTTTAACACCTGCTTTCAACCTTGACAAGCCGAACCCTATAGCTTTACATCGCCTTTGCCGGCGGATGTGTTTTGCAAGTACACTGTGCGTGACCTACCAGCAAGCATACCATCAAAGCCCGTCCAACGCACTAGCGCGCGTGCTAGGCCTGCTGTGCAGACATTGCTTTCCAAGGCAGGTCTAGCCTTCCCTGGAGCAGTCTCTTCCCTGCAGATCGCTGCATCGATTGGTGACCTTTGGATTTAGATTGGGAGTTGAGACAGGGGATTGAAACAACAGGGAGGCTTGAGGGGCACTCAGTACACCTCAGCAGATCATTGCAACAACAACAACACCCTCCTTTGGAGGCTTCATGGGCAAACTTGGATAGACCAGTTACGACAGCATTAAGGGAAAACCGTCCATTGGACAGGAAAATAATAACAACAGCAAAAATTGAGCTCACAATGTATCAGCACAGAAAAATCCAAACCTGGGGAACAGCCTAAGCATTGCCATCCCTTTTAGCTGCCTCAGGTGAATGCCCGTGCTAGGCGAACTCAGAGACAGGCCGCATCCGTCGGTTTTAGCCATGCTACCCGGACAGGCTTGGCGGCAGCTCTCGCCCTCCTAAACTCCAGCCCAACCCCAACCGCAATGGCTGGCTTAGGCAAACACCTCAGCCAGAGCATCCTGGAAGATGCCCAGGGCCTCCTGCACCTCCCGCTGCTTGATGTTGAGGGGCGGCAGGAAGCGCACAGTCTCGCGGGCGCCTACAGGAGGAAACTGGGAAGTAATGCTCATGCAGGCAGGGGACAGCCCTTGCACTGCAGGTAGGAGATTAGGGTTTGGGGCTAGCCTAAGCAGGACATTCTCATAAGCGACACGGCCAATTCCGGGCATTGCTGCGCAGGATCGGCAAGGTTACTTCAAGTGAGGAGGGTGGTCGGCCAGTAGGGCCCTGCACCTGGCTCCGACTGCCCCTCCGCTCCTTCACCTGAGGTGAGCAGCAGCATGCCTCGCTTGCCGCAGGCCTTGGTGACTGCCGCAGCAACTCCCGCCTCGGGCGTCAGCCCGCCGTCGTTGCCCCCAAACTCCGCCGCCACCATGAGTCCCCGCCCCCGCACATCGGTGATGGGGTACTTCTGCACAACAGAGCAGCAGGCGGTGTTGTCAGCAACTGCACTTCATGGTCTACTGGAGGCTGAGATGGGCTACCCTCTCCAGTCAGTCATTACTCTTAAGCCTTGCCAGTGGCCTAGGCGCCCCGGGCTCGCAGGCAGCACAGGTTCGGCTGTCCTTGCATCAGCACACAACCCCCTGCCCGAGCGTCGTCAAGACCGGTGCCAGGTCTCACCCTTGCAAATAGTTGCCCTTCACACCCCTTCACATGTCTTCAACATACAGTGATAAAGGTCGTGGGTCGACCCACGACCGCCTCAGCAGCCCCTTCCTGCTGCCAGCCACTCCCCAAGACCAGACAAGGCAGAGCAGCAGAGGACATGAAGCACAGAAGAAAAAACGTCAGAAAGTGCATGCACAGCTCCCGCACCTTTGAGAGTTCCACCAGCCCCCGGGCCAGCTCCATGCCGCGCTCGGCAGCGTTCTGCAGCATGCCGTCCTCCTCTATGGCATCGATGGTGGCCGCCGCTGCAGCGCAGCCCAGCGCGCTCCCGCCGTAGGTGCCGCCCTATGGGGAGGAGGTCAAGGGGAGGGCGGGTGAGGGCAGCCAAAGTGACCTGACTGATTGAGCTTGCCCTGCAAGGGGCCCAGCGCTGGGCCCAGAGCCAGGCAAAGGGTGGGGGTGAGGGGGGAAGACGCTGTGCCGCTGCCGCTGCCTCCCCAGAGAGCCAGGTCACGCTCTGGTCAATCACATCCGCAGGCTAAGCCGCCCAACCCCCCTAGGTGAGTATAGCCGAGTCGGTCGTACCCGACCCTGGCACCTGGAAGCTACCTATCCCCCATGATCCTGCAAACAAACTTCTGTCCTCCTTGCTTCCCACATCCTCCACTCCCCGGAGCGCAGCACCCACCCACCATCATGCCCGGGGCCATGTTGTCGTACAGGTCCGCCCGGGTGGCCAGCCCCGCAAAGGGGAAACCGCTGGCGATGCCCTTGGCGAAGAGCATGATGTCTGGGTGGGCGCCCTCTACTGCGCCCAGGTGCTGGTGGGCCCACCACTTGCCGGTGCGGCCCATGCCCGCCTGGACCTGCAAGGGGCGGGGCAGCGCCAGCTTGCAGGGAGGGGCTGACCACGGGAGATTGCGCTGGGAGAGAGGAAGAAGCGAAGACAAG